>PVLD010005092.1:0-116614 GCA_004027595.1 Dinomys branickii | reverse complement strand
TCCTTTGAGTTTTGAGTGTTGGGTGTTGTGTCTCAGTGACAAGGGAAGTGACTGAATAACTCAGACAGACTTTGGTACCAGAGAAGCGGGGGTCTCGCTGTGATGCTACCTGACCATGTGGCTCAGAAGCCTTTGGAAGAGGTTCACAGGAGGAGTTTGGAAAGGGTGGGAGGTACCTGCTGGGGAGGCAGCCCTAGAACACCATGTGAGCCAAGCTTGATAGGAGACTGGTTACAGCTCAGAGGAGCAGACTTCTGGTAGAGATGTGATTGGTAAAGACCAGGCTCAGGAGGTTTCCATTAGGAACAGGGACTGCCTTGGCAGTTGGACTTGACACCATGTGTATTATGCTCTTGCAGAAAATTTGTCTACATTTTGCTCCTGTCCCAAGACTTTGTGGGAGAGTGAAATTAAGGGCAGTGGACTAATTAATCTGAGGGAGGAAATTTCAAGACAACCTAATGTTGAGGCTGTGTCTTGGATACAGTTGGGGACTTTTAGCCAGCTCTGTGTTGCAAATTAAGACTAACCACACAGCTGAATGATTGAAAAAGTTTTGAGTTTGGCCAGACAGGAAGCTTGGATAAGGTTGGGGCCAGTAAAGTTGAAGCAGGGGAGAGCTGGTTGCTTAGAAATTTGCATTAGGAAAAAAATAGCCTGAGCACATGTGAAGAAACAGCAAGGCCTCACTCCTGCTGGCTCAAAATTCTACAAGGAAAAGCCTTTGCTTTGAGAAGAGAGCTCCAGGGCAGCATGCTGGAGAAGGGCCACCTGGTGAATTTATTCCCTGGGATTCAACTCAGCATTCAGCCTTTCAGGCACTCAGAGCTCCCTGCAGCCATGGTACAAGGAAGTACAGCCACTGCTTGAGCTGGTGGCAGTTTGGCATCATCCATACGGTGCCAGTTACACAGTCACGCAGAAGCAGGAGTTGTAGGGGAGGAAGCCGCCTACCCGGGTTTCTGAAGAAGGGCTGGAAGGCCAGGCAGTGTGCCCCCGAGAGGGCCGTGCGTGGAGCTTCGAGGGTGAGGCTGAAGTGCAGTGCGGACCCAGGAAGTTGGAGCAGCCAGGAACGTGGAACTTCTGAGGAGAGCCACAAGGAGGGCGCAAAGCCAGCCCGAGAAAGAGGCCATGAGGGCCACAGCCACCAGGGATGCCGGAGGGGTGGCCACCCGAGCCCTCCGGAGCTCAGGTCTTGCCCAGCTTGCCCCAGGGGCTGGGCACCGAGCTACGAGGACATGTTTGTCCTGCTGGGTCTGGGTCCTGCTGTGGCCCCATTGGTTCCCATCCTCTGGTTTCTCCCTTTCGGCAGGGGAACGTTGACCCTGTGCCACTGTAGGTCAGCAGTGCTGAACCTCTCCTGGATATGTAGAGGGCTCACAGCTAAGAGTTTACTGCGTGTCTCAGAGGAGACTTTGGAGTCGGACTTCCCAGCAGTGCTGGGACTGATAATTTTTGTTTGTTTGTTCTTGTCTTTTTGAGACAGGGTTTCACTGTGCAGTTCAGGCTGGCCTTGAACTCACTTAGTAGCCCAGGCTGGTCTCCAACTCGTATTGATCCTCCTGCCTCAGACTCCGGAGTGCTGGGATTACAGGTGTGCACCACCATGCCTGGGTTAAGACTTTGGTGACTTTTACACATGGAATAATGAGTCTTTTGGGGACTATGGGGAAATGTATGGTTTATATCTCAATGTCCCCCAAAGCCTTATGCACTCAGTGGTAAGGCTTTGGAAAGGTGATTAGATTACAGGATGGTGCAGCTGACTTGCTGGCCAGCGGCCTTTAATAGGAAGAAGCAGGCCCCTGTGTGTATGAACTGGGAGGATTTATCTTTCTCCCTGGCCCCTCCCCTTGATGCCATGGACTATGGTCTGACACCTGAGCCAAAATCAACCTCTTGTCTAGTTGCAGGTGGGGGGTATTTTGTCTTAATAATGAGAAAAGCAACCAAGACACAGACTCTAGGTCCTAAGTGCTTCCTACGTACAGCTTTGGCTGCTGAGATTGCTAAGGAGTGGTTTAACGTTCTCCCGTATCTTCTTCATGTTGCGTACATCGCTGGTTGGGCTGACTTGTTTTTGTTTTGTAGCTGGCAACTGGACCTTGTATGTGTAGTGCACTGAGCTGCCCGCTCCAGCACCTAGAACTGATTTTTGCCGGGTGAAAAGGTGTACTTTCACCGGGAGGCACCCACGGGGAACGCCACTGGCCATCAGAAGTGTGTCCTTGAAAGGCACTGTAGGCCCCATGCCTTCTCCTCTCCTTTTCTCTTTGGCTTCCCAGCCATGAGGGGAGGGCTTTTGTTTTACCACCCGCTTCCAATCATGCCACGCTGCCTCTCCCCAGGACCAGCGGCAATTGGACCAACTGACCCTGGACTGTGACCTCCAAAACTGAGCCACCCCTGCTCTCTGCAAGCTTGACAACCCCAGGCATTTGTTATGGTGACAGAAAGCTGACTCACCTGATGTGTTATACTAGAAAATTCTGGTGCTCAGTAGCTACTAATTCTTGCTGGGTGTGGTGGCACACACCTGTAATCCCAGCACTAGGGAGGCTGAGGCAGGAAGATTGTTCCGAGTTTGAAACCAGCCTGGGCTACAAAGTGAGCTCCAGGTCAGACTGAACTGCATAGCAAGACCCTGTCTCAAAAAGACAAAAATTTTTAAAAAGCTCATTCTTTATTTCCTTGAAGGTGGAACAATGGTTATACCATCTTCACTTAGCACCTACCACTCTCCTCCAGAGAGAAATCTCCTTGCAACAACTATTTGGTTGTCTTGAGGCTTGGTTCCAACAGCAGAGCGACTATTGTATTTGTTTTCAGAGTAATAAATTGTTACCCAGCAGTCCATGAAAGAAACCTATGAAACTCTCGTTTATTTGATTTTAGTGTAAGTTAAACTTATAGAAATAAAAGTACCTTATTGTGCTTTAGTCCTTGGATTCTTTTCTCCTCATCTCTTAACAAGCACCTGCTTCTTTCTGTTGGCTCCAAATCCCTGGGAACAGCTTTTTCCTTTTGTACGTGACGACTCCTTCCAGGTTCACCCGGCACTTAAAGGAAAGCTCACTTTAAACAAGTCCCCTGCTGTTGCTCTCAGGGGAAATCTAAAGCCCAGTTTAAAATACCCACGACTAAGTCACTTGTCCAGCTTCAGCCTTGGGTGCTCATCCCTACCACGATCACCTAGGTTTTAAATGGTGACATACTTGTCTGAGTTGATCAGTGGAGATCAGATAAGCGTGCTGTCAGAGGACACCTCAAAATTATAGGCATGCAAGCTTTCACAGAGCTCTGTCTTCCTCTGGGCAAAATCTAAACTGGGACCAGCTGCCCTCCGCACCTGTTCCAAACGTGGTGAGACACGGGCAACGATGAACGTAGTGGAGATGCCGGGGAGGAAAGGAGAACAACCTTGATTTCAGCCGCGTGTCATTCTGCCTCTGCTTTGTTCCCAGGGCCGTGCTAACGGCTTTGCAAACATTATTTCCTTTTAATTTCATACTGGCCCTCTGACAATGTCCCATTTTGCAGACAAGGAAACAGGCTGAAATGATCTCTTCTGGTATCACAGCAGGGCAGTATTTCTGAGCAACTTTCATTCTCCTCAAGGTCAGATCGGGGCTGGGGAGCAGAGGAAAGGTGTTTCCTAACGTTTTCCCCACCCCAATACGCACAGCTGCTCCCTGAGCCCAAAGGTAGTTGCGCTCTTGCCATTCGGACTCTGCTCCTATACCCGGCCGCCCCAGGCGTTTGGAAGAAGCTGTGATATCCAAGGAGCTGGAAGCAAGGGTCCCTTGGGCCACCACATTTTAAAGCTGAAATACAGTGGCCCCAATAACTCTATGCAGCGTGGGAGGTATTGAAGCCCAGGCCCCGCCTACACCCCCCCCAAGAAGGCTCCCAAGGGAGCCTCCCGCACAGCAGACCACTCTCAAGCAGGGCGCTCTGGGCGATATTCTTGGTCATGACTGTTTTAGTTTTCCTTCTGTAGGGACGTATCTTAGCAAATTTGAATCTTCCCTGAAAACAGCTAACATAAGTGAACAGCGTCTTCCTCCTTGTGCGCACGTGGGTGCTTCACTCGTGGGCCTGGAATGAGGCGGTCCCTACTAAAATGGAATACGAGCGAGAGTTCACTGCAGTGCGCGAAATGAATGTGGCAGAAGAACAAAACTTTCTCCCCCTCCAGAAATGGCTCCCCGCAGAGGGTTACCCTGCACGAAGGCCACCCAGTGTAGACACAGGGCAGACGGCTGGACCGGGCCGCAGGCAGAGCGCTAGCCGAGTTTTCGGGAAGTCCAGTCAGGGTGTCTTTAAAATGGAAACTGCATTTTGCTTTTCTCCTATCTGTATTTTCTGACTTTTGTGAGCAAATGTTGCCTTTGTGGTCAAGGAAACAGTGTTTGGAAAACCAGAAAAGGGTGAATGAAGGGAGACCAGGAGATGGGCTCGGGTGTGACCTGGAGGAGCCTCGTGGGCCCCGCAGCCTGCAGCGGCCTGGAGCCACTGCGGAGGCTCGGATGGTGAATTTCCCCGCAGTCTCAGTGCTAAGGCTGCGGACCCTGGTGCTGCTCCGCCAGGCACAGAGGCTTTAAGAGGTGGGTTCTAGTAGGAGTCCCAGGTCAGGGGAAGGAGCCCTTGAAGGAGATGCAGGACCCACCCTCTCCTCTCCTCTCTGGGTTCTGGCTCATGAGGTGAGAGATTTTCTCTGCCACTTGCTGCTTGCCATGGCCACCCCGCACCCCCAGTAGACACCCAAGGCAAGCCCGCGTCCACCCTAGGCTGGAAGCCACACTCCCACAACCGGGAGCCACAGTGCAGTAGCTCTCTTTCTCCCTCCACCCCATCTCCTGCGCCCTCTCCCACATCCTCTTTCTCTTCTCCTTCCCTCCCTTTCTCCCACTTCGCTCACATTGCGGAGCCCAGGGCCCCACACACAGGAGGCCAGCACTCTACCACTGGCCGCCTTCGCAGTCCTATTTATTTCTGTTTCTTTTGCAGCGTGGCCTTGCTAAGTCGCCTCAACTGGTCTCAAACGTGTGATCCTCTTGCCTTGTGACAGTTTAATTATATTAGGTATTTCAGTACAGCAATGGAAGGCGGGTACCTCAGTTCGCTTCCTCCTCTTGTTCAGTGGGTTCAGGGTGACAAGGGACGGAAAGTGGCAGCCTGCAGAGTCACTGAGGTGGGGCCTTTCCTGTACAGTGGCTACAGTGAACCAGTTCAGTGGTTGTGAACTGTTAAGAGTGTCTTGGCTTCCTCACAAAGACCTTGGCTCAGTTGGTCTGGGGCAGGCCCAGACATGAGTTGAAAACTCCAGATGAGGGTTACTAGTTCACGAGAACAGAGCTTTGAGGGGGTTTTTGTCTTTTTGAAATAGGGTCTTGTTATGCAGTTCAGGCTGACCTTGAACTTACTATGTAGACCAGGCTGCCCTTGAACTCTTGGTGATCCTCCTGCTTCAGCCTCCGAGTGCTGGGGTTACAGGCGTGCGCCACCATGCCTGGTGAGAACAGAGTTTCTCTTTGGGTTAATGAGGAAGCTCTGGAGATAGATTGTGGTTGTTATGGTTTATGTCCACATGTCCCCCCAAATCCTCATGCAGTTATGGGGTGGCTTTTAGAGTTTATGACTGATCCGTGATCCAGTGCTGGGATTATGGGTGTGAGAGCTATATCCGCCTTAGGGCGGATAGTTTGTATATGTTAGGGAGAGAAAGAGGCTGCCGGCTGCCATTCCTGCTGCCATTCCTCCCTTCTTGTGCTTGTTGCTTTGCTGTGGGCCGCCGTCATGAACTGTTGCCCTCTGCCATGTGCCACTGTGCCTCAGAGCAGCCAAGTATGGACTGAAACCTCCACAAACTTTAAGCTAAATAAACCTTTCACTCCTTCATTTTGGGTGCTGGGTATTTTGTCTCAGCAACAAGAGAAAAGTAACCAAGACAGTGGTGATGATTGTGCAATATTGTCAGTGTATTAAATGCCACTGAACAGTATACTTACAAATGGTAAATTTCATGTTTTATATCTATTTTACCGCAGGACAGCAAAATTCCTTCAGGTAACTGTTTTCTGTAGTGGGGATGGGTAACTGGCTGAGGTGCTCTGTACAAGTCAAGGCCTGGAGTATATTTCGGAGCCACCCTGTGAGCCCCTACTCTGATAGACACTTTCATGGTGAAGAAAATGGTCTGCACAGATTTTATTTGCCCAAGGTCTCACAGTGAGTTAGTGGCAAAAGCAGGTTTCACATCCAGCTCCGCCTCCGTTTTTACAAGTCACAGGGTTCAGATCAGACAGGTGAGGCCAGTGAGACAGTGGAGTAGACAGGCCTGAGCCCCTTCCTTCCCGACACACCATGAGCGTCAGTAAATGCGCAGACCTCACTGGGGAGAGCCAGAGATCAGGGGAGAGGATCCTGCACCCAGGCAGGCATGGAGCCAGCCACACAGGAGCTGGCAGGAAACTTTGGCCTCGCTCCTGCTCTTGCCACCACCGCCCCCCCGTTCCCCTGCACAGCCCATGCAGTCGGAAGCACCGTCAGCCCCCGGACGGTCCCGAGATGCTCAGGAGCTGGGCTGCCCATGCAGCATCCCAACTCCATGCACTGGCCCAGCTGCTGGCTGCTGGCAGGACCCAGCACCCGCCTCATAGCTGAGTGCGGAGCCCTGGACTGCTGCGCAGGCCTGCGAGACGTAGCATCCTTTCCTTGCGCACCATGACGGCTGAGGGGCTTTTTCAGTCCTGGGAGGCTGAGTGTTTCTTCACAGAGCGACACAGAGTCGAGCAAAATGATCAGGAAACATGAACCAAACAAAAGAACGGGACAAGACAAATCTCCAGAAACCAAGCCTAATGACACGGAGTGGTGCCGTTTACATGACGCAGAGTTCAGAATAGCAGCCACCGCAAAGTGTGGTGGGCACCCCTGTAATCCCCAGCCCTCGGGAGGCAGGGCAGGATTCCTCTGAGCTGGAGGCCGGCCTGGGCTACATAGTGAGCTCAAGCCAGACCTTGTCTCAGAACAGAACAAAGGCCGCATGGACACTGCGAGAGCTTTAGCAGAGAGAAATATAAAAGAGAACAACCCCCCCCCCCAAACACCAGAGCTTGTGAATGCAGCAGCAGCTGGAAAAATCGGTACAGACATTTAAGAGCAGCTCGAGCAAGCTGAAAAAACCTCACTGAATTTTAAAACAGGTAACTTGAAAATATCCCGTCAGAGGCACAAAACGGAGAGAGGGCAGAGAGAAATAAGGCTGAGGGGCTCCGGAGACGCCTCCGCGGCCGCCGTGCATTTGGCGCGAGGGCCCCAAAGAAGAGGGCAAAGGGAGGGAAGCCTGCTCCGAACCAGGAGCCGGAAACTGCCTGCCTGGGGAAGGAGCGGAAGACCCGGGAATCCCGACAGACCCCAGGGAGATGGACACTGGAAAACAGAAACCCCCACTTGAACGGTACCTGGGGCAAGCTCGAGTCCGTGTTCTCTGCAACCGAAGAATGAATTTTAGGAACAATGGAGGTTAAGAGCAGAATATATTTACTGAGGGAAAGAAAGCTTCTGTCCAAGCGAGGGAGAGAAGGGGGGCCCCGGTGGGTTACCCCCAAGACTGTCTTTTCTAGGGTCCTTTATAGAGCAAAACCTCAAGGGGAGGCGGGTCCACGGGAGGGGAAATGGACAAAACTATGGTCAGCCAATAAGAATTGTTCAGGTAAAATTGATTAAATTGGGATCCAAAGGGGAAGTGAGTCACACAGCAAGCAGACGTGAATACAGAACAGGGGCTTTTCCAGTAAGGGGCAGGACTCTTCAAGGTGATGGCTGATAGAACCGAGACCCCACACGTACCAGACCAGACCTTCTCACACGAGAGAAGTCTTCACTGGGGGCGGCGGCGCAGGGGGGTAGCAGGCTGCCTAGCAGACCAAGGCAGCCGCGAGCTGAGCAAAACGTGGGCTTTTAAACTCTTTTTGGGGGTGGGTGTTGGCGGGCCATTATAGCCTGAACAAGGGTGAGTGGGGGTGGGGGTGGTGCTGTCTGTGGGTCAGAACAGTCTGAGCAGGGTGGGTTGGGCCAGAATAACACAAGCAAAGCGAGCTGTTCGTCAGAGTCCTGCCAAAGTGCATGAGGGCAAGCTTGGCTTTTGTGGCCTGAGGAGAACTGAAGTGGAACAGGTAAGGGAAGGAGAGAAATATTGAGAGTTAAAGTTTTCCCATGAGGGGGGACAGAGGGGGCTGGCTGCCTCGTGACTTATCAATGGCTACATATTTAGAGTATCAATCCCTGACGTTTACACCTAGGGAGGTGTGTGGGTGCATTTGTTTAGTCCTTTTGTCTTGAGGTCTGGCCCACAGATGTCTTGTCTTCACGTTGGCTCCTTCGAGGGCCTGGCCCTGTCTGACTGCCCATAATATTTTTATCTCACTCAGCTGCCTATGGCAAGATGAATGAAGAGATTCACACTGAGACACATCCTGGTGTCACAGTCAAAGACAGAAGAGAAGGGACTGCGTCCATAAAGGGAACTCCTGAGGGACAACACATGGGTTTCTCAGCAGGAGCTGTGAGGCTCGGAGTGGGTGGGACGGACGCGCGAAATGCTGGGGGCGAAGCTGCAAAGGAAGACTATTATGCTGGGACACTGGGGCTGAGGATGTGACTCAGCAGCACAAGTGCCTGCCTGGAAAGCTCCCGGTCCTGAGTTCGATTTCCTGTACCAAAAAAATTTCAGGAAGTTCATGCAATACTGGAAAAACGGTCTTTCAGAAATGAAGGAAAGATTAAAGATGCCCAGGCAAATAGCTGAGGGAGTTTATGTCCACAAGACCTGTTTTATGAGATACATTGAAGAAAGTCCTTCAGGACAAAATGAAAAGATACTAATCTATCTCCTTTCAAGGAGAGCTTGTAAGTGTATAAAACTTGCTAAAGGTAAATATATGGACAAATGCAGAATCCTGTAATACTGAAATAGGAGTGAGTTAATGTTAACATAGAATTAAAAAGGCAAAAGTATTTAAAATAACTATATGTATAAAATACTTTAATGGATATACCATTGGATATACATTGGATACCATGGATATACACATGTAATATCTAAGTTATGCTGTTATTAACAAAATAGGGGAGTAAAAATTAGATATTTTGTGTGCATTTGAAGTTATTATTAGCTTAAAGTAGACTGTTATATTTTCTGTATGTCGCAAGGTAACCACAGAAAAATAACATATAAAAGACATTACAAAAGAAAGAGGGCTGAATCAAATACAAGTTTTAAAAATCAATGAAACAAAAAATAAAACAAGGGGGGGAAAATAGTACAAAAGAGGAAGAGAAGGAAATAAAAGACCACCAGATAGCCAGGAAAAGATTAACGAAATGGCAAGAGTAAATGCTTCTGTCAATAATTACTTTAAATGTGAATGGATTTGAGGGGCGTGGTGGTGCACGCCTGTAATCCTAGCACTTGGGAGGCTGAGGCAGGAGGATCACTGTAAGTTTGAGGCCAGCCTGGGCTACATAGTGAGTTCAAGTCCAGCCTGAACTACATAGCAAGACCCTACCTCAACACCCCTCCCCAATTTTTAAAAAGTAAGATCTAACTATACATTGTTTGTAAGAGACTTACTTACTCACTTTAGATTTTGTTTGTTTTGTTTTTTTTGAGACAACTTGTCACTGTGTGTTCTAGGCTGGCCTCGAAGAACTTTCGGTGATCCTCCCGTCTCAGCCTCCTGAGTACCAGGATATTTAATCTTGTGTGTCTGATTTCTTTCTCTTAACATCATGGGCTTGAGCAGCATCTGCCTTCTTACAAATGACTCATGTTTACCCTTCTCATGGCGGAGTAGCGCTCCACTGTGTACAAATGCCATATTTTCATTATCCGTTCAGCTGTGGGAGGTTGTGCAGGCTGCTGTGAATTGTGCTGCTGTAAGCCTGAGTACAGAAGTATTCCTGCCACATGATGTCTTCCACATTTCCAGGAAGATGCCTAGAAGGGAAATAGCTGAGTCCAGTGGAATTTCTATTTTTAGTTTTCTGAGGAATCCCTATAGTGAGTTCCATGGTGGTTGTTTACATTTCTACCAATAGTGCAGAAGGGCTCCTTTTGCCCTCAGCCGCACCAGTATCTGTTCCTTGATTTCTAGATGACGCCGTTCTTTCTGGAGTCAGATGGTGTCGCAGTGCTGTTCTAACTTGCATTTCTTTAAAGGCCAATGACGTTGATCATTTTTCTCATGTATTTACTTCTTCCTCTGAGAATTGTCTATTCACTTCCACTGTACATTTTTTACTGGGTGTTGTATTTGGTTCCTCTTTTTTTTTTTTTTTTTGGTACTGGAAATTGAACTCAGGATCTTCTTCTTGCCGGGCAGTCAGTGTGCCACTGAGCTATATCCCCAGCCTGGGTCTTTTATTTGGGAGGGGATCTATTTTTTTGAGTTCTTATGTATTCTAAATATTAGTCCTTTGAGGCATTTCTGGAAAATTTTTTTCTTATTCTGTAGGTTGTTTCTTCACTCTTGTTGTTTCCTTTGCTGTGCAGTAGCTTTTTAATTTTATATATTGCATTTGTTGGTCTTCATATTATTTCTTCTGCAGTTGGGTTCTGTTTCAAAAGTATTTGCCTATGTCTTCAAGAGATTTATCTATGTTCCGGTGGATTCAGTGTTTCTGTTTTAACATTTAGATCTTTGATCCATTTTGATTTTAGTTTAGTGCATGGTGTAGACATGGGTCTAGTTTTAGTCTTCTGTGTGTGGAGAGCCAGTTTTCCCAGCACCATTTATTAAAGAGGCTGTGTTTCCTCCAGTGTGTTTTTGGCCCCTTTGTCAAAATCCAAGTAGCTGAATATACCTGGGTTTTCTTCTCCTTCCTTTGTTGTGTTCTATTGATCCACGTGTCTGGTTATTTTGTGCCAGTACCATGCTGTTTTCATCTCTATAGCTTTATAATGTAACTTCAAATTTGGGCTTGTGATGTCTTCTGCTTTGCTCTTGGGCAACAGGATTGTTTGTTCTCTTGTGGTTCCACATGAATTTTAGGATTGTTTTCTCCAGTTCTGTGAAGAACGCTATTGATGTTTTGATTGGGATTGTATTAAATGTGTATACCAATTTTGGAAGTATGGTCGTTTCAACTACATTGATTCTTCCGATCTAGAATCAGTGGATATCTTTTTGTTTTCTGATGTCCTCTTCAATTTCTTTTTTTGGCATATTGTTGTTTTCACTGTAGGGGTCTTTCATCTCCTTGCTTAAGTCAGTTCCTAAATATTTAATTTTTCTTGATGCTGCTGTGAATGATACTGTTTTCCCAATTTCTTTCTCAGTGAGTTCATTATTGTTGTACAAAAGTGCTCCTGATTTTTGTGTGTCAATTTTGTATCCTGCTACACTACTGATTTTCTTATTAATGCTAGGAATCTCTTGGTGGAATTTTTTGGGTCTTTTATGTGGAAGATCATGTCATCTGCAACTAATAATAATTTGACCTCTTCCTTTTATATACATATCACTTTTTTTTTTGTACCAGGAATCAAACCCAGGACCTTGTGCTTGCCAGGCAGGCACTTACGCCCCTGAGCTATATCCCAAGCCTCATACATAGCCCTTTTACTTCTTTCTTTTGGTGATTGCTCTGGCAAATGTCCTTGATCATGTTTATAGATGGAAAAGCAATCAGACATCTGATCTGTGCTGGATACAGGCAGAACGGTGAGGGTTCAAGCAGATTACTAGATTGAATGCCAGCACTTTCAGACCCAGCTACCTCCAAAAGTGACACACTAGGCCTGCTTCTCACCAAGGAGGACAGGACCGTGTGTTCTTCCCAGCCTGTGCTTGAACTTTGCACGGCATCTATGTGTAGCCCACTCCCTTTGCAACTGTCTTCCATGGCTGTTTCTCACACAGTCACTGTGGGAGGGTTACACTTGAAACCCTGAAGTGAAACTGTCTTGTAGTTGTTCTGTGGCTCAGTCTTAAATAATCCACCCCTAACCAAAATGGGGCCTGATTAAACATTCTCTGGCAATCTGACAGGCACTGCACTGGATGTCTTCTCCAACTATACCCTGCTGTGAGGAAGGAGTCACTTTTAGAGCAAAGCCTCATCCTGTTTTTGCAGTTTACAAAGCTGTGTGCTTTTCTTGGGACTAGTACTGCTGGCCCCATCCACTGTATTTCCCTGGAGCTTCCAACCCGGGGGCCAGACCCCATGTCTAAGGAGACAAGCTCCCCTCCCCAGAAGCTTAGGTGAGCTTGCACATCACTTTGTTCCTTTCTCTGTTATGCTTAATCTCTCCAGTTTATCTATCATTTCTAATTTTCCTGTCAGTTCTCTCCCAATTCCCAGGGGTCTGTTTATTCTTTTTGCTTCACTAAGTTATTATTTTCAGGTCTGGAGTCCAGGTCCTGAAAAGGTTATATTTTGCTGCTGATTGCTGCTCTGGCATTTTGGTTACCTAGTACCACATTTTCAATAGCGGAAAGAATATACAGACCGGTAATTAGTAAGGAAACAGCAGACTTGAGCAAAATGTAGACCAAGAGAATTTCACAGACATGGGTAGAGCATTCACCCAACAGCAACAGAACAGATTCTCTTTTCAAGCGCTCATGGCTCAGTCTTCACAGCTGATATTAGACACAAAATAAGTCTTTTTAAGATTTTAAAAAAATTATTTATTGGTCTTTTTGAGACAGGGTCTCACTGTGCAGTTCAGGCTGGCCTTGAGGTCACTTTACAGCCCAGGTTGGTCTCAAACTTGCAATCATCCTCCTGCCTCAGCCTCCCAAGTGCGGGGACAAAATAAGTCTTAACAAATTTAAAAAGCTAGAAATCGTACCAACTATCTTTTCTGAAAAGACTGCATAAAGACAGCTGGGCGTGATGGCGCATGCCTGTAATCCCAGCCCTCAGGAAGCTGAGGCAGGAGGATCATTTCAAGTTCGAGACCAGCTTGAGCTACAAAGTCAGCTCTAGTCCAGCCTGAACTGTGTAGCAAGACCCTGTCTCAAAAAGACAAGAAGATAAGACCACACAAAGAATATGTGGTACACATACACAAAGGACTACTAATCAGGCATAAAAAATGATAAATTTGAGTTATTTGTAGGAAAATGGACACACCTTGAGTCATAATGCTAAGTGAAATAAATCAAACACAGAAGTTTAAATATTGCGAGTTTCTCTTAATGAGAAACCCAAAGTATAAATAATTTAAAGAGAAAATGAATGATGACAAGAAATGGGGAGACAGACTTTGTAGAGATGGGAAGATCTGGGGGTATAGGAGACAGGAAGATGGAAGGGGAAGCAAAAAGGATCAGGGTGTGATATCTGTCTGTCCCAACTCCCCAGGAGAAATACATTTACTACCCATCACAACATATGCTAATAGACTGGAAATCAGTCACAGAGGATGTTATATGGTTGATACATTATGTCAGTTTAAGAAGTTTAGAAGTTTAACTGAGCAACTAAGCAGGGGGCAGGGTCTCCACTTCGTAAACATCATCCTGTACAAGAGGAAGGCATGGAGATGGTGTGAGGGCTGCACGCCTCTGTGGGTTGGGGTAGCCTGCTTATTACAAAGGAGGAAAAGGGGCTTGCTCTCCCCTCTTTTGCTCTTGTTGCTTTTGCTGTCTTCTGTCACCATGAACTGCTGCCCTCTGCCATGTGCCACTCTGCCTTGGAGCCAGCTGATTATGGAATGAAACCTCCACAAACTGTGAGCTAAATAAACCTTTTTTCCCTTAATCTTGGGCATCCTGTATTTTTAACGAGAAAAAAGTAACAAGATAGAGGAAAACTGGAAAATTCACAAATATGTGGAAATTAACACATTCTGGAACACCTAAGAAGTAAAAAAGGGAATTAGAAAATGAATCTTGAGGTAAGTGAAAATGACAATACAGTTTATCAGAGCTCGGGATGCAATGTGAGCAGAACTAAGAGGAAGGTTTATAGTGATAAATGCCTGCATCCCCAAAGAACTATCTCAAGTCAACGTTATATCCCAAGGAACTAGAAAAATAAAAACAAACATGTACATTTAGGAGTAAGGAAATAAAGATTTTAGCAAAAATAAATGAAATAGAGAAAAGAAAAATAGAAAAAAAATCAACAGAATTGAGTTGATTTTTTACATACAAAATCGACAAACTAAGACTAAAATGAATCAGCAATGGAAGAGGGGACATCACAGTTGATACCACAGAAAAGGACTGACAGACATCCAGAATCCCCAAAATGCACACCCCGCTGAGTTGGACACACACTTCTTTGCTCTTCTTCAGACCCTGAGATAAACTTCCCACTCCCTCTTGTGTACATGCCAGCTAACTCCCAGTCCCCTCGAGATAAGACACATCATCTGCCCATATTAACTCCGCCTCTAGTCCAATCTAATAAAAATCCATTCCCCAGCTCCCTCCTCCAAGGGTCCTTGCAATCTCCTGCAACACTCCCACGCCAGCAGTAAAGGCTGTTTTAGCTACCTCTGTCTCTTGCTCGATCTGGTTCCAAACCTAACAAGGGCCATGAGACTACTGTTGCTATGGTTTGAATCTGTAACCCCAAAACTTTATGTGTTCCAAGCCTGGGCTTTGGGGAGGTGATGGGATTATCATGGGGTACAATACGCATCAGCTAAATGTGCTGTTAATAGGTGGGGTCTCGTCCGAGGAGGTGGGTCACAGAGGACGCGACCTTGGAGGGTTCTCCCTTCGCTTTGATTCCTGGCTGCTGTGATGCAGCAGCTTTTCTCTGCCAGACCTGCACCCTGCCCTTCCAGCCTTGGAGCCAGCTGACTATGGGCTGAAGTCTCTGAAAACCACGAGCCAAAATGAACCTCCCTTATTGTGGCTGTCACATAATGTGTCTCAGTGACGGGGAAAGGAACTAGTACAGACTGACTTAGGAAAGAATGGAAAAATTCCTAAAAACATACAACCTACCAAGGCAGAAGCATGAGGAAATAAAATATTTCAACAGATCTGTAACTACCGGTAATGAGATTGAGTTAGTAATCAAAACCTTGTTATAAATTAGATCTAAAACGTCTCACAAAAGTCTTATATGTGTTCAGAGGTGGGGGTTGCCATACACAACGTGTGAGGCCTGGTTGGACAAGGTGGGTCTTTGGAGGTGGTGTCTAGAATGATGTTATTGTCCCTGGCTGGTTCTCCCTCCCCCCCCCCGTCTCCTCCCCTCCCCTCCCCCTCCCCTGCCCTTCCTCCTTCCCTCCCCCTCTCCTTCCCCTCCCCTCCCCCCACCTACCATGAGATAAACCGCTTTACTCTGCCCTTCTGCCCCGATACTCCTGCCTTAGAACTGGCTGACCACAGGCTGAAACCTTCGAAGCCGTGAGCCAAAATAACCCTTTCAGTTATGTTGGTCGAGTGTATTCCCAACAATAGAAAGCTGAGTAATACAAACTCCAACAAAGACAAGCCCAGGTCCAGCTGGCCTCACTAGTAAATTCTATCTAACATTTGAAAAAGAACTAAGATAAATTCTTTACACACTCTTCCAAAAAAATTGAAAAGCAAGGAATGTTCCCAAATCAACTCATTGTTCGAAGTCATCATTGCCTTGATACCAAAGCCTAAGACACTATAAAAAAAATAGAAAAAAAACCCTACAATAATCCCCAATGAATGTAGATGCAAAAATCCTCAACAAAATTCTAGCAAACTGAGTTCAGTAATACATTAAAAGGATCAATCATTGTTATCAAACGGGATTTATTTCTGATATGTGAGGATGTTCAACACAAAAATCACTTCACCCCAGCTGCATAGAAAATAAAGTGAAAAAATCCATTAACATGTTACACTGCTTTGGACTGATCAGACTCCCAGATACCTGAAGGGGGGATGGCTGGGAATAAAGAAAGACAAAACACAATACTCCAGGCACAAGGGGACGGGAGGAACCTGCCTCTAGCAGACAGGTGCATAATCTCTGCAGTGGGCCACTTTTACTAGCAAGCGAGGAGCACCGAAGAAGGGGTGCTGGACTGGGACTGCGGTAGACAGGGAAAAGTGAATGGAAAACAAATGTTTCTTATGCCCAGATGCCTGCATTCTTTGCACTGTCCTCAGCAGACGTTATCTTGCCTCAGGAGCTGTGGTTATGAGCCTTCTCTGTGAAGCCAGGAAGCAGGCAGCGTTCTGTATACTTCTCTCCCTGTTCCCAAGGCAAGGTCACACAGGCCTCGAGACCACAGGACCCGTCACATAGGCTGGTCCCCAACAGTTCCCCTTCTTTGTTTCTGTAATTGCAAGAGTCGAAACAGCATGATTTGAGGTTGGATGGCATCTGGGCATTGTTGGGTCTGACGTCCCCTGTGGCAGACTAGGAACAGAGATAAAAGACATACGCATATTAATATAATCAATCCAGGGTAGAATCCACAGTGGGCCTTGAGGTAATCCCATGGATTAAGCTGATCAAAAGTATCAGCACCTTGTCTCTATCTTGAATTTGCTCATCAAAATTATGGGTTTGTTGAGATATAGATAATACTTCCTTTTGTAAGGCTTCAGACCTAAAGTTATGCTGCTCTGTATAGCACCCCATATGTTTCTTTATATGTTCCCAAGGATGAGTGGTTGATTATAAGGAAGAGAAGTTACACAATACCGAGTGCTGTTTAAACGACACCAACAGCTTTGCTGTAGCCGGAAGCTATTTGATCTCCCATCCACATAAGGGTAGTTTCTAAGACACTAATCTATGACTGCAGTTTTGTGTCAGTAAAGAGCTACATATTCCCAGCTTTGTCTGCTGTTTCGGTCCAGGTCTACAAAATGGGCAGTCTGTGTAGAGTGGGCCACAGCCACTGAGGACACGGGAACACCGGGGGTTAGCAGTGCCGAAGAGCAGTTCCAGTAACAATGAACCCAACGTTCTTTCCGCTGTATATACCAGACGGTTAATCAGAGCAGGTAACAGATGAATAGCAGCAGTGTTGGTGCCCTGTCCCATAGGGTTCGGGCAGCCAGCCCCCGGGCACATGCCCCAAGACAAGTTTTGTTCACTAGATGTTGGCTGATATGCAGTGGCTCAACAAACACTTTCTACGTGCAAATGAAGTAAGACTCTCTTCAACAGTTCCACATAAGAAGACATAAGATATGGAAAAGTGTGTAGTTTTACCTGTCCGATGCTGGATACTAGAAGTATTTGCAGTAAATTTGCTCTGGGCTGGGGATATAACTCTGTGACACAGCGCCTGCCTGGCAAACACAAGGTCCTGAGTTTGATTCCCGGTACCAAAAATAAATAGATAGATGATAGATAGATATTTGGTTAAATGCCTTTTCCACCGTTAGAACAGAAGTACTCCTCCCATAGTAATCAGTGTGCCAACCCCAACGGGCCACATGCCAGGCTGAGCACTCACTGGCTTTCCCTTCTGGCCTCCCATAGGGGCCCCGATCTATAAATTTGAATTGATTTACGTGCATTTTTCACCCCATAGCTCCTATACAGGAGGTCTGTGGGGGGCAGAATCATGTCACCCCATGACATATTGTGCACATGGAGGAACATTAGGTGTGAAGGAGGCCATCCATTCCCCTAAGGTGTTCATAGATCCCAATTCCAAAAACATTAATTATTCCCCTTAATAGGCCATCCAAACCTGCAGGTAAGTAGGTATGCAGTAATTAGATTATAAGGATGCTCAGTGCATAAGGGTAGATATAAAAAATATGAAGTATAATTTGGAGTAATATTGGAATCCACAAATCTAGGGTCATCAGGGGTCCTGGTGCCCAGTCTAATTGATAGTGGTAAATCTCAGGGGAAAAATCAGCTCAGAGAAGGGATCATAGTAAAGGGGGTTGGGTACACACACCCAGTATTCTTTCCCAGACGGTGGACTTACACACAAAGTGCGGGCAATGACGGCCATCATGGCAATGAACATATTTTCTGGTGTACCTAGTAGACCCTGTCTTGCCGCCAACTTTTCAGCCTCTTGAGTCCTTTTTCCTTACATGGCCCCCAGGTCATCAGCTTTGCTGCTTGCACAGTCATCAGCAGTAAGGCATCTGCTCCAGGGTCATCTGCCAAAAGGTTCACACTAGTGGACCTGGTGGCAATAGACTCCACCACAGGTTTGGAGATCTCTCTCCGCAGTCACACGGTCCAGGCTGGCACCACTGTGGTATTCCATGACCTGTCATACGCAAGCACACCCTCGACTTCATGTTATTAACTGCACTGGGCCATCCTACTTTCCTGTTTTGACATCTTTCCACAGGACTTGAGCCCTAGGTGGGCTTGTGGGTTTGTCTTTTTGTCAATGAAGTATGTTTACTTCTTGCAAGTGGGCTTGAAAATTTTAAGGTAAAGGTAGCAAGATCTAATCATGCCTGTGGAGGCAACTGTACTCCCCCTGTTTATTTCTGTAATTGTATTTTTACAAGATGTGCATGTTTTACTATGGTTTGGCCCTGAGGACTCTAAGGAATGCCCGTGAGATGTTTGGTAAAAACATGAATATATTGTAACCGGCCAAAGGATGAGATGTGAGTAACATCCATTTGCCAAATATCATTCTGTTGAAGGCCTTGAGGGTTGCATTCTTCAGCAGAAACAGGATGAGAGATGCACTGGCAAGTAGGACATGATAAGACAATTTTTCTGGCTTGGGACTGAGATACTTGAAATTCTTTGCTGGAGTTTTGCTATTTTGATGATAGGAATGAGACTGTCTTGCTAAATCAAAAGAAGTAACATAAACTACCAGTGAATTTGCCTGTTGACTGCTGTAGGCCAAGGGTCCCAGTACATTAGAATGAGCCCTAACATGCCCAGTATAAAAGGTGGCAGAGTGACTTTTAACCACCTTTTGCAACCTGAGAAACCGTACTGCATCAGGAGCAGTGAGTTCGACTACTATAATTTCATCTGGATATCAAGCACTTTGAAATACAAAGTATTTCCAGAGGACTGTTATGTGCTGTCAACCATGGTTGTTTTAGTAGCTGTATCCTCGTAGAATATGAACAGACAACAGTTATATGGTTTACAGAGAAAACTTGAGATCAAGAGCATGATGATCAATGATGATATTATTTTTGTAGCACAAGAGCATCCTTTCATGAAACCTTATTGTTTTACCCACAGAAAACTTAACCTTTTCATGATGACTGATGTAAATATGTCACAATAATATGTATAGGTGTATTTATTGGGGTGTTTCCCATAACACTATGGAAATTATTGGGGTCCCATTAGTTAACAAAGACTGGAAGAAAATATTTCCAGGCATCTGCTCCTTCATTTACCAAGGGGAGTCCTGTCCAGCAGGACTTTCCTAAGTCTAAGAGGTCCCCAATAATTAATCTTAAAATTTTTGATGACCTATGAGAACCAGATCATAACAATTAACACATTGTTCATTCTTTTTTTCTTTTTGAGACAGTCTTGCTATGTAGTGCAGGCTGGCCTTGAACTTGCTTACATAGCCTAGGCTGGTGTTGAACTCACAGCAATCTTCCTGCCTCAGCCTCCTGAGTGCTGGGATTACCCACCACACCCAGCAACACATTGTTCTTGAGTAATGAAAGATTCTCAAGTTATTGTACACAGACAACAATATACATTGTATTTGTAAAACCAATCTTGACATCATTTTAATCAACTGCCAACCTGGGTGGAAGCACATCCCTAACTCTAATGACATCTATGAGCCAATCTAAGTTATGGACCAATATTTTAAAAATCCAAAAAGGCAAAAAGAAGAAAAAAATTGCTGCACTCAAACAAAACAGCTGTTAGTATGGTAACGTGATAACTGGACAGACAGATGGACAAACACACATAAGACAATTTGATTATAAAACCAGAGTGTACTTGGATCTACTTGGGCAAGTTGAATTATAATAACTATTACATAAAACTTGTCAAAACTTTTATAGGTTAATTAACAGAGATTTCTTGTAATAAGAATTAGAAGGAATAAAAACATTCTATTTGTAATCAATATTTTCTTTGTATTTTATTTTGTCTTAAGAATATTGACAGGGGGCTGGGGATACAGCTCAGTGGCATAAGCAACTGCTTGGCAAGCACAAGGTCCTGAGTTCAATTCCTGGTACAAAAGAAGAAAAGGAATATTGGTAGGCTGGGACAGGAGGATTGCTGCAAGTTCAAGGCCAGCCTGGGATACAAAGTGAGTTCAAGTCCAACCTGAACTGCACAGTGAAACCCTATCTCAAAAAGACAGAAAATAAAAAAGAATTTTGGCAACTTCATGCCCTCTTTTTTCATTTAGCTTCTGCCATGGCTGTCACCACTCTCAAGGTTGCCATTGCCACGACCACCATGGCCACTGTCCCCTCTTGTCACCACCACTGCTAGTGACGGGTGCACTGCCATCTTGGGCACCCTGTGTCAGCCTCTAAACATTCTGGAGGTGTGGCTAAGAGTCTCTACTCTCTTCCTGACCTTTCCCCTTTCCCTCATCGGCATGGGCCCTTCTTAAATTTTTGCCCACTCTATCACAACTCTCTGCATCCAAAGTTCCCCCCTGCAGAAGCCATGGGTTATACCTGGTCATATCTTGCAGCCTTTTTCTGCCCCATTATTCTCATTAGGGAAACTTTTCTCAGGCACTACAGCTTATTTTCAATTCTCTTTTTTGAGACAGGATCTTCCTATGCAGTTCAGGCTGGCCTTGAACTCACTTTGTAGCCCAGGCTGCTCTTGAACTCACAGTGATCCTCCTGCCTCAGCTTCCCAAGTGCTGGGATTACAGGTGTGCACCACCATGCTCAGCTTTATTTTCATTTTTGTTTGGCCAACTCCAAAGTCATTCCACAGACTCTGTGATATACATCACTCCTTCCATCTACATCACTCTTTCCCATTCCAACAAGCCCAAGTCTCATGTCTCTGTTCAGACACCAATTGCCAAGAGCCGGTCAGACTCCCAGATACCTGAACAGGGAATGGCAGGGAACAAAGAAAGACAAAAGACAGTACTCCAGGCACAAGGGGATGGGAGGAACCTGCCTCTAGCAGACAGGCGCATCAATCTCTGCAGTGGGCCACTTTTACTAGCAAGCGAGGAGCACAGGAGAAGGGGTGCTGGACTGGGACTGCGGTAGACAGGGAAAAGTGAATGGAAAACAAATGTTTCTTATGCCCAGATGCCTGCATTCTTTGCATTGTCCTCAGCAGAGATTATCTTGCCTCAGGAGCTGTGGTTATGAGCCTTCTCTGTGAAGCCAGGAAGCAGGCAGCGTTCCGCATACTTCTCTGTTCCCAAGGCAAGGTCACACAGGCCTTGAGACCACGGGACCCCAGTCACATAGTCTGGTTCCCAACATTACACCACAATGAAGGCATGAAGATTAAAAATAATATCATTTCCACAGATGCAGAAAAAGCATTTGGCAAAATTCAACACCATATCATGACAATTGGAAATAAAAGAAATTACCTCAACATAACAATGTCAGACATGAAAGGCCCACAATTAACATCATATTCAACGGTTAAAAAAAATCTGGCAGCATTTTCTTTAAGATCAGGAATAAGACAAAGATACTGACTCTTGCCATGTCTATTCAACATAGCACTGGGAGTTCTAGCCAGAGAAACTGAGCAAGAAGAAAAAGCTACGTGGGTAGGAAAGAAATAAAATGATCTGTCTTTGCAGACGACATGATCTTAAGGCATAGAAAACCCCATATTCCACACATCCTTTAATTCATTCATTCATTCATTCATTTTTTGTCTTTTTGAGACAGGGTTTCACTATGCAGTTGAGGCTGGTCTTAAACTCCCTTTGTAGCCCAGGCTGGCCTCAAACTTGCAGTGATCCTCCTGCCTCAGCCTCCCAAATGCTGGGATTACAGGTGTGCACCACCATGCCCGGCTACACATTCTTTAAAAACCTCTAAGAACTAATACATTCTGTAGTTTCAAAATGCAAAATCAATGCACAAAAACA
The DNA here is from genome assembly GCA_004027595.1 of Dinomys branickii. NCBI lineage: Eukaryota > Metazoa > Chordata > Mammalia > Rodentia > Dinomyidae > Dinomys > Dinomys branickii. The sequence goes on along the minus strand of PVLD010005092.1, from coordinate 94,620 downwards.
GTTGTATTTTTACATGCTAATAGAGAAAACAAGATTAAAACAACGGCATTACCATAGCATCAGAAAAAATAAAATACTTGGGAATAAATTTAAGGAGGAAATTTAAGAAATTTAAATTTAAGAAAAAAAGAATTTTGGCAACTTCATGCCAAAAACCTTTACACAGGAAACTATAAAATAAAAGAGATACAAATAAGTGGGAAGACATTTCATGTCCATGAACTTAGGAGACTTAATATTCTTTAAATTTTTGTACTGTTGAAATGTCACCCATAGGGCTGGGGATATAGCTTAGCAGAACAAGTGCCTGCCTAGCAAGCGCAAGGTCCTGAGTTCAATTCCCAGTACCAAAGAAAAAAAAAAAAAGTCACCCATAGCAGTCTACTGATTCAGTACAACGCCTTTCAAGATCCCAGTAGCATTTCTTATAGAATTAGAACAAAATAATCCCAAGATTCATTTGGAATCACAAAAGATCCCAATCAACCAAAACAATCATGAGAGAATAACAAACCTGGAGGTATGACAGTATCCGACTTCAAAATATATTTTAGACCTACCATAATGAAAAATCCTGTGACAGTATGGCATAGGCATATAGATGAACAGTACAAAATAAGCCCAGAAGTAAATCCACCCCCATGTGGTCCATGGACCTTTGACAAGGACACAAAGAATCCATACTGGGGGAAAAAAGAGTCTCAACAAATGGTTCTGGGAAAACTAGAAGAACAATGAAACTTCACCCTCCTCTTACACAATAGCTAAGAATCAACTCAGAAACGACTGAAGCCCTGAAAGTATAAAACTTTTAGAGAGGGCTGCTGTGTCTGCGCACTGGTCATGCGCAGAGCCGTGGGCTACAAGCTGTGCCCACCCCGCCACATCTGCCACGTGCCCAGGAGTTCCCGGAACCTGACGCACAGCGGTGAACAAGGCGCCAAGATGGCGGAGCGCTGAGGGACAGAGAAAGAGACTCTCTGAGCATTGCCCTCCAGGCACAGGAACATAGCAATGTGAGGAAGACAAGGAGGAGGGAAGTGGGTTCCCTGGACCAGGGAAGGATCTGAGGAGCAAACTGAAGCCCATTGGGGTAGTGAAGAGAGAAACTTCAAGGGAGAAGAAGGAGGTAGTGGGCGGCATCTCCTCCCTGAGACGGGACTCCTGGTGGGAAAGGTGCAGTTCAAACCAGTGGACACGCGGTGACTGTGGACGTCCCCAGAGGACTCCAGGGAGAGACAGCAGTGCAGGGGAACAGTGGACATGGATTGCACTAGCTGGCGGAAGTTCAGAATGGGTCCCATGACGGTCTCCACGGAGTGGTGAAGTTTCCAAAATGATTATATTGGTGCCCGGCATGGAAGAGGCATAAAGGAGTTATGGGGTCCTTTAATACGGTCCTCTTCTTAAGACCTGTGGCCTTTTGTGGCTCATGGTTTGGCAGCAAAAGTCCAAAGCCGTTGCCATGCTAAACTGAGCTGTGGAGAAAGAACCCAGTAAAAGTGCACAGTACTGGCCAGCAGATGACCAGGAGATGGGTTAAAGAGATAGGATTCAGAGTAAAGCTCGTTAGAAGATGTGAAGTCATACAGTACCTCTACTACAATTAGAAAATATGATTAGTGATGAAACCAAAACAATACCCACTTTCATTATACTACTTGGCCAGATTTTGGAGTCCCTGAGTCACCAGTTCATTTCTCAATTTTTGTTTAAAGTGAGAGAATCTGGGTCCTTGGACCCTGACCATGGGCCTGCAGTCGTCCACTGCAGCACAGGCACTGGGTGCTCCAGCACCTTCTCTCAGGTGGACACCTGTCTTGTTCTGATGGGAAAAGGAGATGATATTAACATCAAACAAGTGTTACTGATTATGTGAAAATACCGAATGGGACTGATTCAGACTCCAGATCAACTCAGATTCTCTTATGAACCCCTAACAGACGGAGTAAAACATACAAAGGGAGATTCAAATGTGCAGAAATGGTGGGAGGAGCGTTCTAGGGAAGCCTTATCTTCTGCTTTGGATTATTTGCCAAACAGTCATGACTGAGAAGTACGATGTAAACAGAACAGGTCCTGAGGAGGAGCCGCTGCCAGGGACCCGTTCACGGGGCTGTCCTCCAAGACACAGGACCTCTGGTGGAGAGCCGCCACAGTGTTCTACAGAAATGCATTCTAAAGGACAGAGAGGCAACCACGGCTCAGAAAGGTGTAGCAGATGAAATAGAGGCTAAAGGAGACACGACGAAAAAGAAAAAGGCCAAGATTGACAGACACCTAAATGTTTGTGACTTGCAAATATTCTGCAGCTATATATTTTGAACCATTGATATGCAGAGCAAGACCGAAGCCCACTGTGGAGCTGAAGTGAGGCTTGCTAGCCCTGGATTGCCTCCCGGCTCTCTGTTTACAGAGTAAACTTCATGTCAGGGATGAGGAGCCCACCTGCAGAAGACTTGCAGAACCTTGGCTTTGCTGCCGTGCTATGCATTTTTTGATGCGTGTGTGATATGCAGAAAGACATCAAAGAAAGAAGTGAGGAGAGACTACTTTGTGTTGTGCTGCCATTCCTACTGTATTTTTATAGTTTTTGGCAGCCTTAAATATTTTTATTAAATAGAAAAATAATAAAACTTCTAGAAGAAAATATAGGGAGAAAGTTTCATTACATTGATTTTGGCAATGATTTCTTGGACCTGATAGTGAAAGCACCAGCCACAAGAGTAAAAATAAATAAGAGATACTATATCAAACTAAAAATCTTCTGCACAGACAAGAAAATAATTTACAGAATAAGAGTCAGCTTATAGCCAGGCATGGTGGTGCACACCTGTAATCCCAGTGCTGGGGAGGAGAACTGAGGCAGGAGGATCGCTGTGAGTTCAAAACCAACCTGGACTACACAGTGAGTTCAAAGCCAGCCTGAACTACATAATAAGACCCTGTCTCAAAAAACAAACAGCCTACAGAAAAGCAGAAAATATTTTGAAATTTGAAAGCCATATACAGTGACATCTCAGTTTGTGAACTTAATTTGTTTTACAGTTTGGGGGAAGATGGCTGTGGTGGGCTGGGGATATAGCTCAGTGGAATAAGCGCCTGCCTGGCAAGCGCAAGGTCCTGAGTTTGATCCCCAGTACCGCCAAAAAAAAAAAAAAAAAAAAAAAAGGGCTGGAGGTACAGCTCAGTGGGGTAAGTGCTTGCCGCTAAGCACTAAGGCCCTGAGTTCGATCCCTGGTCCCGGAAAAAAAAAAAAAAAAAAAAGGGAACGGAAGATGGCTGTGGTCATGTTTGTCACTGTATGTGGAGTTTGTGAACTGAAGCAAAATTTTGCCTGATACTTCTGTTTGTGAACCAAATTGTTTGCAAACAAAAACATTCATAAACCAACATACTACTGTATCTGACAAGGGGATAAAAAACATTAAAACATCTGTAACTCAACAGCTTAAAAAATCTAGTTTTTAAATAAGTAGAGAACTTGAACAGACACTTCTCCAAAGAAGACATACAAATAGCTAATAGGCATATGGGAAAATGCCCAGTGTCACTAGTCTTCAGGGAATACAAATCCAAACCACAAAAACAGCAGGGCATGGTGGTGCATACCTGTAATCCCAGTGCTCAGGAGGCTGAGGCAAGAGGATAACTGAAAGTTTGAGGCCAACCTGGGAGAATTCAAGCCTAAACTACATAGTGAGACCTTGTCTCAATAAGTGAACAAAAAACATAATATCACCTCACATGTTAATATGAATTTTTTTAAAAGGTAAGTGTTGGCAAGTATATTGAGAAACTGGAACCTTTCTACACTGTTGGCAGGAATAGTAAATAGCATGGCCACTGTGGAAAACACCATGGAGGTTTCTCAAAACATTAAAACTGGAGCCATCATAAGACCCTGCAATCCCCACCTCAGGTATGCATCTGAAGAGGTGTCATGAGGGCCGTGAAGAAATATTTGTACTTTCCTTTTGACCACAGCGCCATTCATGGTAAACAAGATGGGGAAACCACCTGAAAGTCCATTGATGAATGGAATGCTTAAGGAAAATGTGAGTATACATACCCTTCCATCTTACTCAGTCCTAAAAAGTCCTGGGTGAAGCTGGAGGGAGTAACGGTGAAACAAGACAGTACAGGACAGACACCGCATAGTCCACCGGTGAGCGGCACCTGACTCCTGGTCAAGCAGACAGGAGGAGGACGCCCATCAGGAGCTGCAGGAGGAGGAGGGAATAGGGAGTTGTTGGGCCACAGAGGTGTCAGCTGTACAAGGTGACGCAATGCCAGAAATGCATTCTGCCCGCAGTTAACAGTTCTACGCTTGAAACTGTGTTAAGTGCTGGGAATGCAGCTTGGCAATGGAACACTTGCCTACCATATTCCAGGTCCTGGATTTAAGGCCTAGCCCTAAAAATTAAAATTTGCTAAGAACATCAAAACTCATGTTAAGTATTCTTACCACAAAGAAAAGGATGAAAACAAATTAATCAGAGTGGCAATCAGCAAGCATTTCCAAAGTGCCTTCAATAAAGTTAACAAAGACTTCCCTTTTTTCTTTTCTTTTCTTTTCTTCTTTTTAAAATTAAAACATTGTGTTCATCTTGAACTTGGAGCAGCTTCCAGTTGGTTTTACAGCCAGTGGACCAGGAGCAGTTTCTCTTGAATTTCTAAATGATGGGCCAAGGTTGAGCTCCATTGAAAACTATGTAATACATTTATAATAAATCTACTTTTGTTTTGATGCCACCGAGAATGCTGAGACTCATCCTGAAAGTGAGGAATTGGAAGATTATCCTTGTAAATAGCAAAAGGCTTCACTGTAACTCTGAAGTATTAGTAACTCTCAAGCCCAGATGGGAGGCCTGATGGGACACAGAAGAAGGCACAGCAAAGGACGGAGGCAGATACCGCCTCTTCTGCTCTGACTTCTTGAGCACATGTTGTTGGCCTTTGTCCTCCATTCTGCCATTCTCTTCAGTCCAGCTTTTGTGAATTCAGTATAATTGTTAAAAAAAAAATCTGGCTGGGGAACAGCAAAGAGGGCCTTCCGATCCCTGTAGGCTTCTGAAATCAGTTTCAGCAGAACATCTCTCTGGCTAAGCAAGGATCAGGGAGCTTTTCTGAGCCATGAATACCTTGGACTGCAGAGTCTTCTCAGTCTTCTCGTATTTTCTAAAGCATAGAGGAGAACACATGGAAACCAATTTTAGGGAAATACCATGGCCAAAATTTTAGGAACCTGGCTACGAGCAAGGTGTGTGTTTATTCATGTTTTCAGCTCTGGTAACAGAACTAACGGCTTCCACAGTTTTCAAGTGCAGATGCCCATGGGCAGTGTTTCAGGATTAACTGTCACTGTAATGTGATATGAAAATATCTGCGATTTCTATGCTCCCATAGAACTATTACTAGGATATATGATCAAAAACTTCAGTGTGTGTTTTAATTTTTAAAAATTATTATGCTAGAGGACACATTGCCACTAATACCCCTTGCTTCAAATATACTTAACCCGTCATCTCTGCTGCTTCTGAAGTAGTTCTGAAAGTCCATTTTCATTTCATTTCTTCATTTCACTGCTGTGACCATCCTGATGTCCTGAACCGATTCAGAATGTTTACCTTTTACAGTCATTTTGGCCTCAGGGACGAGCTGGAAGTCACGGCAGAGCCAGTGAAAACTAAGGCGGATGTGGACACGCCATGATGGGTTTGTGAGCCTGACTCTGTGCCTGACACTCAGCAGCAGCATTCACACCTCATAAAGACACTCGGGAAAGAGGACTTCCAGACCCGCTTCATAAAGTGGTAGGAAGGATGGGATAAGCAAGGGGAAGTGTTTTGAGGGGAACTAATGGCAGAGTGTCTTCCAGTGTAATGAATTTTTAAAACTTAAATATTCACTCTATGTTTCAATCCCCCCTTGTATTTGTAACGAAAAGAAATGTTCAGTTTCAGTTAGAGAAAATGTGATGTAATGTTTTGCCATCCAAATTCATATGCCCTTTTGAAAATAAATCCTCACTTGAGATCAAAAACCCTTGTATGAAGAGGCAGGCTGGCAAAAGGCTTAACCTGGAATGAGATATTAGGAGTGATTACAACCTGGGCCAAATCATTAGATTTTCCTTCACAGAATGAGCTCTCTGGAATAATCAGTAAATATCTGTCAAAATTTGGGACAAATGAGAAGTCTGGCTAACAAAAAAAGCCTATAATGAAACTTAGCTAGAATTCAAAGAAAGTGCCAAAACTGCATTGCTGCAATAAATGCTTAAGAAGGAACTGGAAAAGCTCTGAGTTTGTTAATCAGGTGTTGGGATGCTTACCCGAATCCCAGCACTTTGGGAAGCCAAAGCAGGAGAAGGCCAAGTTCAAGCCCAGCCTGGGCAACTTAGCAAGACCCTGTCTCCGAATAAAAAATGAAAAATGGACTGGGGATGCAATTCAGTGCTAAAGCCCCTGGTTCAATGCCTAAGAAGAAAATCAAAAGCAATGGCAGTAAAGAGCTCAACTTTTGATAAGGTAACCACACAAATGTCCCCAAACTATGGGGCTATAAAATAACCTGTGCCTTGTGCTTGCTTTGGCAGAACAGATACTAAAATAATCTGTTCCTCTGCTATTATAACTGATTTAAGTTAACTTGATCACATACAATTGCTAGGTTCATTTTGGTAGGTAATGAACCTGGTACCAAAGAACTCTGAAGCAGTCAGAGTTAGTTACTCTCCTGTATCTCACTACCAGGTTATAATGAAAGTGAGTTGAAGCTCAAATTGAGACAGAGAGGTTTATTAGGCAGATTTTTTTTTCCTGACGGGGGATTGAACCCAGGGCCTTACCCAAGCCTGGTCTAGTGTTGTTCTACACTGTCAGCTCTTAGATGAACATTTATTAGCAAAATAAGCAAGAAACAGTTAATAAAACCTATTCTGTAGGTTCAGAGAAGTTCTAGCTCTCTGTCCTTCTCATGGCTGGGCCCATAATCTAGTTATGACAGATGCAACAACATTTCCTCAAAGATTGGCCCTTGGACCAAGAGGCCCTGAAGCCTCAAGCCCGACCCTAAGGATATACGCAGCAGGCCTCTGACTTTGTTTATTCTTGCAGGTGGGGAGGATGTCTAATTGTTCTCACGATCCACACTTGAAGATCTTTAGTTTTACCAATAGGAGTCTGTTTCTGTCATATGTCTTGCCACATAACATGATATTACTTTTGTCAATAAAAACCCATTTATAATATGCAGTACGCTTATTAGCAGGGTCTACATGGCTAATGGGGACAGAAACTGTGGAGGTCTGGCCATGGTCTGGAAGTCCTCTTTCATGAGTGTCTTTCCCACACGTGCTCAGAAATGCAGCATGTGCTGCTGCTGAGGATCTGCCAGCAGAAACAGCTCACAGAAACCTTAAGACGTCCTCATCTACCCCATTCACTGCATGTGGCACCGCGCTACCTTGAGTTGTGTGATGAGCTCGGATATGTAGCGTTTTGGTGTTCACACTCCAATTCTTTCAAGTATTCTTTCCTCAGTGATTTTTTGAATACAAGATTGGGGCAGAGAGAATGTGGAGTCCAGGAACTGTCATCAATAGGTCTCAAGATTTATAGCCTGCAGAAGGATCACCTGCAGGGCAGGCTAAAGATGGGCTGCTGGTCTCCCCCATACCATCCGAGCCAGGTGCCTGGCCTGCAGATGACCATTTATAGTAAGTTTCTCAGGGCTGGAGATGCTGCTGATGCCTGCACATCACTTAGAACTTTAGACCTTGGTTCTGCTATTGATGCGTGTACCTTGGTGCATGAATTTAATTCATTCCCCGCCTCTGGAACAGATGGCCACATTCAGTTCATCACCCAATGCAGAGTCTGCAAGCAAAAACAATATTTTGGCAAATGTTTGTTTGTGAACCGAACTGTTTGCCAGCAAAAGCATTCGTGAATGAAGGTACCACTGCACTTTGATGTACAGTCACCTGTGACCTAAGCAGGGGACATATTTTGAGAAATTGGTTAGAGTTGGTTGGTTGAGTTTGTCCTTGTGCGAACTTCCCAGAATGCACTCACTCAGACTTACATGATGTAGTCAGTTGCTCTGCGTGGTCTCTTGATGCTATTGAGAGACAGTAAACACAAGAGGTTCATGAGGCTACTGCATTTGGCAGGACATACTGTTCACAGTAGCCATTTTTATATACCTCAAAGTGGCAAAGTCATTTTAAAAAGTAAAGGCCCAGCAATCATTTGTTACCCAGCACTATATTCTGGACTCACTGTATGTGGAACATTTTGATATGACTAGCAGTGTGGTAGTTTACAGGCGCAGCACCACACACACAACAGGTGAAGAAAACATTGCGCCATGAGAGTAGGATGGCCTCGTGTCAGGTGTTCCTGCTCCCTCACAGCCCCAGAGACCGCTGTCCTGCAGCCTCTCTGGGCATTTCGGTCAGATGGGCTGCAGGGTGGTGTTCACTATATCACACATTCACCCGCGTGTCTTTCCACCCACCTGCCCATTCTATGTTTTGATATAGCTAAGTAATTTGCAGGCTGATACCAGCACATGCTACTCCGAAACACTTGAACATGCAAACCATTCTCCAGACAGCAATATTTATATGGGTTTTTTTTGAGGTTCGTTTCATGTACAGAGAAAAGTTGCACTTACAAGTACTCTAAATGGGAGGCCATTCGACTGAGGCAGCTGTGCACTTTCCATTGCCCTGTAGGCAAAGGGAAGCCCTAGCAGACAACCAGAAAGCACCCACTAACCTCAGGGCCTGTCCATGGCGCTCTTTGTTGTGTCCTCGTGACGCCTGGGTTTCTCTCCTGCCCTCTCTGCAGAATGCTGAGCCACTGGCCATCGCCTTCTGCAGTTCATGAGTCCCCAAATGTTCAAACAAACTGTAAAATTTAAATGTGCCTATGTTTACCTTCAAACAGTAGCTTGTGCTGTCCTTTTTTTTTAAGAACATGGAAATATAATTTACATATGATAAAAGACACTCTTTAGCATACAGTTCAGTGTTTTGAAAAATACCTGAAATTTGGCACAACCATCAAGATGCACAAATTGTCTCTGATGTAAAATGTCCCTCACCTTTTTGGAGTAAATGCCTCCTCCAACGTCCCACCTGCAGCAACCCCTGATCTCTTTTCCACACTCAGACATTGCCTTTCCCAGAATGTCACACGGAGGAAGTCACACAACAGAAGCTTTTTGAGTCTAGCTTCTTCACGTAGCATGACACTCGAGACTCAGCTGTTTAATTGTGTGTGTTCCTTTCACTGTTAGCCAGGCTTTCCTAGCATGAAGTTTGAAACTGTGTAGCACATATGCACTGTCTCATAAGTCACTGCAGGGTTTGAAAGTAAATTACAGGTATGCCTTATTTAACAACCTCCCATTTGATGACTTTCAGACTTATGACTGTCTTTTTTTTGTACAGTTCTGTACATCTTGTTGATAGAGTCTCAATGTCTTTTTTGGGTATAGTACACTTTGTATAGTGCTGTATTTTTTGCTGGTTGTACAGTACAGTACTGTAGTTTTATGTTGTATTACGTATTACAGTACTGCATGTAAGAGTTATGCAAATAAAAGCAAAATCCTCAAGTTGGAGTTTCCATTGACCGATCTTTGTTCTGAATATTGTAATATACACACTATATACAATTCTTATTAAGCAATCACTTCATTTAATGACTTAGTCGCAGGAATGGAAGCCAGCTGTTAAATGAGGAGTGTCCATATAGATATCTTTTTTTTTTTTTTTTGGCAGTACTGGGGATCGAACTCAGGACCCTGCGCTTGCTAGGCAGGCGCTTATTCCACTGAGCTACATCCCCAGCCCCCATATAGTATCTTAACAGGTGCTGTTGTGAGAATGTTTGTGCACTGCACAGCCCCCAGTCACAGCCTGCCCCTCGCCTTCCCCACATCCAAGAAATGTTGGCTGCTCTGTGGGCTGCGATCTCCTTGCCATGCGCAGTGGAGCCTGGTGCTTCATCTCCTCCCGTGGCCCTCTGTAATAACTCTTGGAACGAGTGTTCTCCATATTCCATGCGGCGGGGTGGGCAGGGGTCACAGTCCTAGAAGTTTGGATAGACTCCCCTCCTCACTGTGGCAGCACCTGCTCTTGTACCAGTATTTTCTTCAAGGCAGCATAATCTTCTTCTTAGCCTGTGAGTTTTAATGCAAGTCTCCTGTCAGAAAGATGGCCACTTTTTAAAAAGAAGGAAAATTCTAAGAGTAATTATTGGCCAGGAGTGGTGGCACATGTCTGTAATCCCAGCACTCAGGAGGCTGAAGCAGGAGGACTGCTGCGAGTTCTAGGCCAGACTGGGCTACATATGAGTTCAAGGCCAGCCTGAACTACACAGCAAGACCCTGCTCAAAAAACAGTAATTATTCCTTCCATTCTGCTTGGAACGACGCTACATTTCATTTAAAAAGACAATTTTAAAAAATTATTGTAAGGCTGCCATGGCAGCGCAGGCCTATAATCCCAGCACTCCGGGATGCTGAGGCAGGAGCATCCAAAGTTCAAGCCTAGCGCAGGCAACTTAGTGACTTAGCAAGGCCCTATCTCAAAATGACAACACGGGCTTTTTAAGGGCTGGGGATGTAGCTGAGTCCAAAGTTCAAAGGCCCTGGGGGGTACTGGTATGGAGGAGGAGGAGGAAGTGTGGGAGGAAGAAGAAGAAGGAAGAGGAGGAAGAGGGGGAAAGAAGTAGGGGGAGAGGAGAGGAAGGAGGAGGAGGAGGAAGACGGCAGAGTGGCGAGCAACAGAGAAGCAGCCTCTCTGAGTCCGGGAGTCCAGAATAGCAACACGAGCAAGAGAAGAACGGGGGATGTGGGTCTCCAGGACCCGGCAATGATCTAAAGTGAGAACCAGAGTCCACGGGGAGAGCAAAGAGAGGGACTTCAACACAGAAGAGGGAAGTGGCAAAGAGCACTTTCTCCCTGAGCCCTGGCTTGTGGCATTAGAGGGGCAGCTTGAACCTGCAGATTCATGGTGACCACAGGTGAGCCTAGAGGCCCCTACAGAGACACACATCAGTAGGACAGAGTAGGGGATGCCTCAGACTACCGTGGCTGGTGAGTGATCCCGTTCCAGTCCAGTTCAGCGATCCCCAGGAGAGGGCACCTGGCCAGTTGGCATTAGGTAAGCTGAACTCAGAACTCGGAGCAGCTGTGGGTTTGCTCCATTTAGCAGCGCAGCCAAATTCAAGCCAGCAAGTCAGGGAGCTGAAGCTGGCAAAAGGCACCCAGAATGTTGCCGGCTGAATAATTTGGGCCCCAGCCTCACAGCCAGAATCCAGAACCAGGCTGAATTTCACTAGCACCGAAGGCACAGGTTTGCTGGGTGAACCAGCACCCTGCCTTGCTTCTGCTGCTGCTTGCTGGGATCAGTCAACATGCATCTGGGCTCTCTTCTTCTGCTCTGTCTACCAGTGACAGCAGAGACGGGCCCTGAGGTGTACATTATTTTTCTTTCCTTTTTTTTTTGTTTTTCTTGCTGGTTCATGTTTTTGTATGAGTTTGAACATTGTTTCTAGTTTTCTGGTGTTTTGTTCCATTCTTGTTTCTGATTGTCTTTCCCTCCTGTCATCTTTGCCGTTTTCCTAAGCTTGTATAATCTTTCTTTGCTGTTCTGCCTTGCTTCTGATCTCTTTCTCTTCTTCTATTTCTCTATTTTCCCCCTAACCTTCTTAGATTTTCTCCCTGGAGGGTAAAATTGCTATATTTTGGGGGGTTGTCCTTTTTTTTTTTGAGACAGGGTCCCACTGTGCAGTTCAGGTTGGCCTTGAGCTCACTTTGTAGCTCAGGCTGATTTCGAACTCACAACAATCCTCCTGCCTCAGCCTCCCAGGTGCTGGGATTACAGGTGTGCACCAGCATGCCCTGCTAAATTGCCATATTAAAGGGATACTTACTGTATACAGTTTTCAGGTTTATTTTAGATTTTGTTATGTAACTACAGATCTTGTTCATATGGTCAAAGGTGGCAAATTAATAGTTACTAGAGTTCATCATTTTTCAGGTGGTGCTTGATGCTATTGTTATTATTGATTATACTACTTTAGCCAAGGTGACATAGTTGTTCCAATTGGTTGTTCTTCCTTGTATGCTAAAACTGAAATTGTCTGAGAGTCATAAACAATACTATACACCAAGGCCACAGAACTAGGGACTGAGCCAAACAGTCAGCAACTTCTCATCCCCAACAAATTGAAGAGGTAGGATCTTGCAACAGACTCAAAACCCAAAAGCCAGCTACACTTGGAAGACATGTCTGAGAAGTAGTTATTTCCTAAGGGTTCTCAATACTAGCAATCAAGCTACCTACCACAAGCAATTTACAAACATCAATGCAGAAATTAAGCTAAAAATATACAGAAAATGAGAAGATGCAAGGAAGAATAACATAAGATTGATCAGAGTCAATGAAAAAGCAGGAGATAGTGCAAATGACATAAAAAAGAAATGTTCACAGACGTCATGGCAGAGAACTTCCCAAGGAAAAAGAATTTGACATACAGTTAACATACAGTTAAGTGAAACATATAGAGCTCTAATTAGCCATGATAAAAGAAAAAAACTACACCAAATCATACCATAGTCAAAATTCTAGAAATTCAACACAAGAACAGAATGCTAGGAGCTGTTAGGGAAAAGAAACAAATCACCCATAAAGGAAAGCCTATCAGAAGCAGAGCAGACTTCTCAACACAAACCCCTACATCAAGGAGACATGGAATGAAGTATTTTAAGCCCTAAAAGAAAATAACATCCAACCTAGACCAATGCACACTGCAAAACTATCTTTCAAAATGATGCAGAAAATGATACCTCCACAAAAAGAACAACTGAAGAAATTCCTGGCCACCAAACCAGCACTCCAAAACGTTCTGAAGGATATTATAGAAAGAGACTACAATTCCACAAACCCCAACAGGATCAGTCCACTAGGCAAGGCAAACAATTAAATGAAGGGGAAAGGAAGAACCAACAGCAGGAAAATAACATGACAAGGACAAGTCAATACATATCAGTCAGAAGCATCAATAGAAAACGGTCTCAAGTCACCAATCAAAAGAAAAACACTGGCAGAATGGATCAAGGAACAAGATCTAACAATGTGCTGCATACAAGAAACACATTTAATTCAAAAAGAAATTCATAGGCTGAAAGTCAAAGGGTGGAAAACAATACTTGATGTAACAGAAACCTGGAAAAAATCAGGGGTAGCTGTTCTATTTGCAGACAAAGTGGATTTCAAGCAAGACTGATGAACAGAGACAAAGAAGGTCACTATATACTTGTTAAGGGAACACTCCAAGAGGAAGAGATAATAATCATAAATATGTATGCACCAAATATCAGCATACCCAACCATATAAATCAAATATTAACACATGTGAAAAATCAAATAAGCAGTAATACAATTGTAATGGGGGAATCTCTATGCCCCATTGTTACAAATACATAGGTCAAATAGACAAAAAATCTACACAGAAATGTAAGAACTGAACCAAACTTTTGAACAAATGGACTTAGTAGATGTCTATATAGTGATCCACCCCATAACATCAAAATATTCATTCTTCTCAGCTGCACACAGGATAGTCTTCAAAATAGACCACATACTAGCTCACAGAACATGCTTAGGTAAATGCAAAGAAACTGAAATTATTCCATGCATATTATCAAACCACAGAACAATGAAATTAGAAATCAATGGCAAAAAAAAAAAAGAAATCAATGGCAAAAGAAACCATGAGAACTCCATAAACACATGGAAATTAAGTCACCCTACTGAGCAATCAATGGGTCACAGATGAAATTAAGGAAGAACTTAGAAATTTTCTGCAATTAAAAGATAATGCCAGTGCAACATACTGGAACTTATGGGGCACAAAGAAAGCAGTCCTATGAGAGAAATTTATAGCAGTGAGTTCCCATATCAGAAAAACAAAGCAAGCTCAAATAAGCAACCTAATATTGACCTTCAACCTCCTAGAAAAAGAAGAACAAGTCAAGCCCAAAGCTCATAGGAGGGAGGAAATTATACAGATCAGAGCAGAAGTTAATACAATTGAGACTAAGAAAACAGAATCAATGAATTGAAAAATTGGTTCTTTGAAAGATTAAATGAAATCAAGAAATCCTTACCCAACCTTATCAAAAAAGAAAGAAAATATCAAATCTATGCAATTAGGAATGAAAAGTGTGAAATCACAACAGATCCTGCAGAAATGCAGATCACCATCAATACCAGTTTTAAGAACCTCTGTTCTAACAAGATGGAAAACACAGAAGAAATGGAAAAATCACTAGACACATATGAGTTACCAAAGTAGAATCAAGATATAAAAATCCTAAATAAACCAAAATCAGTCAGTGAAATTGAATATGTAATTAAAAACCTATCAAGAAATTCCAGGTCCTGACAGATGATTTACTTCTGAATTCTACAAGAAATTTAGAGAGGATCTAATGCCACTACTCCTCAAACTCTTCAATGAAATTCAAAGGGAAACAATACTCCCAAACTCACTTCTTGAACTAAGCATTACCCCGATATTAAAACTGGAGAAGGACTCAACTAAGAAACAGAGCTACAGGCCAATCTCCCTAATGAACATAGATGTAAAAATCCTCAACAAGATACTGGCAAACAGTGCAGCAAATCATCAAGATTATCCACCATGACCAAGTAGTATTCATCCCTCAGATGCAGAGATGGTTCAACATAAATGCAAATCAATAAGCATAATACACCATGTTAACAGAATCAAGGACAAACAACACATGATCGCCTCAATAGATGCAGAAAAAGCATTTGACAAAGTCCAACACTCATTCATGATTAAAACCCTACAAAAAAATTAAACTAGATGGTCTTTATTTCAAACTGATAACAGCCATCTCGACAAACAGCTAACATTATACTAAATAGTAAAAAACTGAAAGCTTTCACTCTCTAAAATCACTGTCACCACTCTTATTCAACATAGTTCTGAAAAGATTAGCCCGAACAACTAGACAAGAGATGTGGCAGGATCCCTCCTGAAGAAATGTGGTGGGAAATTTCTCAGAACAAAGGAAGACAGCATGGCACAATTAGTTCCTATGTACATATGTGTAGTTCCAGCATGGCTTTTTAACAGATTGTACCCAGTCAGGCTAGAGTTTGTTAGTGTGTTACCACGTAAGGAAGAAAAATACACAAGATTTGTATACAAGGGAAAAGTATGCCATGCTCAGGGCTCAGCTTTTGGCTCGAATCTGCTGAGTCTATACTGGCACAAACAAACACTACTTCCTGGAAAGAGCCTCAGTGTCCTGTCTCTATGTAAGAATCTTGTTAGATTTCTTGAGGGTTCCTCTGGGATGTGGAGATTGTATTTTTCCTCCCTGGTCATCTGGGCACAAACCTTGGGGCCCTGAAAGGTTTGAGGTCACCTGGCACCAGCAGACCACTTGATGCACAGGAGGTTAGACCCTTCCAGCATCCTGGGATGAAGGCCTACACATGCGCGAAGGATTCCAGGGAGGCCCAGGAACTAGCTTAGGGAGCAGCACCCATCAGATTAGTAAGAGCCTGGGCTCATTTTGGTACACCTGCCCTTAAGAGGAGCCTGATCACCTCCCAGGCTTGCCCAAGTAAATTTCATTGAAACCAAAGCCCCTTGGGCACTGGGCATCACCGGGCACTGGGTGATAGGTTGGAGTTGTGTGTTTGTGTGTTCGTGAGACCAGCAGTGGGAAGATTCTGACGTGATCAAAAGGTGCAAAGCAAATATGGAGCCTTAACCCTGGGAGTTAAGATGGGAGTTAATATGGGAGTGGAGCTGTCTGTACCTCAGGTCTCCAGGACAAGGCCACGGCCTCTCCGAGCATGGCTGGGCCCGTGAGAAGTGTGCACAGTGCAGGGAGCTGATGCACGCAGTGACCTGGCCTTCCCTTAGATAATACAGTTTTCTCTTGCACCCAAGACTTGCTGTTCTGCTAATAGATTAGATATTCCTCCTGTTCCAGATCCTACCCTTCCCTTAAACTCTCCAACAAACTTATTCGTATGCTGATTGTATCAATAAATGCACTGCAGGTGGAGGCCAGTTCCTCCCTCTCATTAGGAAAAAGGGCTCCACCTGACCTCAGCTTTCTGCCCCTGGACCCTTGTTTTCTTCGTCCCCCACCATCCTCCTTCCAGTCTCAAGAGCTGTGCGGGACACACAGGGCCAGGGATTACTGAGCCCACCAATGCTGAGAGGCACCTGAAATATGCCTTTGAGAAGAGTGACTGGAAACAGACAAAGCCAGTGTGTGTCCCCTCATATCGGCCCCTCCCTTCCCTCCCTTTCTCCACTAGGGGGAGGAGATGGGTAGAAAGCAGAGTAAGCTGACTCCCCCACAGCATAGGTTAAAGAATTTTTGTTGTTGTCTGTTTGAGACAGGGTCTCGCTATGCAGTTCAGGCTGTCCTTGAGCTCACTCTGTAGCACAGGCTGGCCTCGAACTTGCACCATCCTCCTGCCTCAGCCTCCCAAGTGCTGGGATTGCACTTGGGAGGCTGAGGCAGGAGGATCTGGGATTACAGGCGTGCATCACCACACCTGGCCAAAGAATTTTTAAAAGGGACATTCAGGCAATTATGGTGTTAAACTAACTACCCCAAAATGCTAGAAATTCTGCGAAATTGATTGGCCATCATTTGGGGTGGGCTGGCCCTCTGAGGTCTCACTTGATCAGGTACTAGTTAGTTGAGTGTTCAGGGTCACTGTGGAGGATCTAGGGTACCCCAACCAATTTCTTTATGTTGACTATTGGCAAGACTTGATCCTTTCCTGGCCCCGGTGGCTGGAAGCCTGTACTGAGGAGAACTGCAGGGTGATGATGGCTAGGGTAATGGCTACCTCCAAATGCCAGTCAAATGCACAGACTCTGTCTGGGAAGAAGTCTCATCTCCATATGCCCCCCTGTATCTGCCACTGCCACCATCACCTGTGCCCCTCACTGCAGAGGCCCTACCAGAGCTGGTCAGCCACCCCCAGAAGTTGCCTCTTCCTCAGCATCATCTGAGGCCTCCCTGAGGACCCTTCCAATGGTGGCCTCCCCTGAGCCACCTGTTCTGACCCCTCACATGCCTGTGGGTGCCCATCAAGTGGACCTCTCCAGAAGTCTGACCCTCTGGCATTGTCAAGACACCACACAGATGCCTCTTCAAGAGACATGGGGGCACCTTTACTATAACCAACAGGGGCAAGTCCAAGGACCCATATGGCTGTTAGTGTACCAACTCTTCACCACCCCTGACCTCCTTAATTGGACGATTCACACCCTTCATATACAGAGAAACCTCAGGAAATGATTGACTTGATGTATCCGTTACCCAGAACCACCATTCCATGTGGACGGATTGCTGGGAGCTCCTTCTGAGCCTATTCAATACTGAGGAGCATCCCTGGGTTACTCAGGATGCCCTATGATTGGAAGAAAATGCCCCGGCCAGAGCGTTGAATCCCAGGCTTATGATCATGGCTGCTTCCCATGGAAAGATCCCCAATGGGACCCGAATGCGGAGGTTGGACTTGCTCTGATGTATTAGTACTAGGAGGCTCCGCTAAATGGTTTGAAGGTTGTAGAGAAAAACAGTCATGAACATGAGCAAGACCTCAGCGGCCGGAAGAAAGTGCAAGCCAGTTCTGCGAGAGACTGTGGGAAGGATTCTCTCTGTATAACCCCTTTGACCCAGGACCAACATACGGTAAATGCAGCATCTGTCGGCCAAGCTCAGGGAGATATCCAGTGCAAACTACAGGAGCTGGAGGGTTTCACTGGAATGAACACCAGCCTACTGTTGGAGGTTGCCGCAAAGGTGTTTGTCAGCCAAGAGGGGAGGCCCAACAGGAGGAGGAGGTCACAGAATGAAAATAAGGCAGACTTGCTGGCAGCTAGCTTTGTAGAATGATTAGGATGCCCCCTTGAGGATACACCCAGGGGCGAAGGGCAAAGCTAATGATAAGTCACAAGGCATCTAGCCCTCCTCATGGGAAAACTCTCAGTATTTTTCTCCTTTCCTTACCTGTTCCACTTCAGTTCCCCTTGGCCACAAAAGCTAGCCCCACCCTCATCCACCTTGGCAACTCACTCGCTCGGGTTGTTCTGGCCCACGAACAACCCACCCTGCTCAGACTGTTCTGGCCCATGGAACTACCACCACCACATGGGTTCTTCTGGCCCGCCGACACCCACCCTGAAAGAGTTTAAAACCTCATGCTTTGCTTAGCTGGCTGCTGCCTTGGTCTGCTAGGCAGCTTGCTACTCCGTCCACTCCCCCTGATAAAGACCTCTCATGTCAGAAGGTCTGGTCTGGTTCTGTGTGAGTCTCAGTTCTATCAGCTGGTGAGGCAGGAGTATCTGGGATTATAGGCATGCCTCACCACACCCAGCGAAAGGATTTTTAAAAGGGACATTAAAAAAAAAAAAAGGGACATTCAGGCAACTATGGTGTTAAACTAACTACCCCCAAATGCTAGAAATTCTGTGAAATTGATTGGCCACTGAGTAGGTGTCATGGTTGATACACTGTGTCAACTTGGGAGGTCTAGAGGTTTGGCTGAGTGACTCAGCAGGAAGCCAGGGTGCTTACTCTGTATACATCCTGAGCCTGTGGAGAGGAGGGCATGGAGATTATGTGAGTGCACATGCCCCCTGGGTGGGGGTAGGCTGTTTACAATGTAAGGGAGGTAGAAAGAGGCTGCTTACCTGCCATTCCTGCCTTTTGCTGAATTTTTTTGTTGTGCTTTGCTGCCATGAACATTTCCCCTTTGCCATGTGGTGCTCTGCCTCTGCGCCAGCCAAGTATGGACTGAAATATCCACAAACTTTAAGCTAGATAAACCTTTCCTTCCTTCATTTTGGGCATTGGGCATTTTGTCCCAGCAACGAGAGAAAGTAACCAAGACAGGAGGCCAATGGGAAAGTGAACAGAAGAGGACACCGGACTGGGAGGAAGCTACATTGGAACTGATATGCCCACTGTCGCAGGTATAGACACTAGAATGAATGCCCCTGCCCTCCAGATAAGAGGACAGAAGTCAAGTATGCAGGGCTGATACCAGCCAGATCAGAGCCCACACGGGGTGCTGAAGGGTGATTTTTAGGACTGGTCACCATGGGAGAATATGAGAAGGACTAGGACAGACCAGGCTCCCAAGAGCCTATGGTCCAAATAAATGTGTAGTGCTGGGCCATGGGCTTCCTAGTGGACACTGGGGTGGAGCATTCTGTGATGGTCCAACCCATGGGCCCCCCTCTCACACAGACAGGCCACTACTGGGGGCCATGGGCAACCAAACATGCCTACTGCCCCAAAGATGCATTTTAGGCAGCCACGAAGTCATTCATGAATTCCTATATCTCTCCAACTGCCCGGTGGCTTTAATGGGTCAAGACCTGTTCGAAAAGGTAAAGGCCCAAATCACTTTCATTGCCCATGCACAGGCTGCCCTGATTTTGTGGAAAGCAGAAGTGAAAATCGTGACTGTTACAAGCACCCCAGGAGGAGAATGGTGCCTCTACAGTCCCACAGAGAGGCCACAGCAGGGACCTGAGCTCCCTTCCAGAGTACTTGGGGTATGAGCCAAAGACACCCACCTGGGTTAGCCCAGAGCGTACCTCCAGTAACTGTAGAACGAAAGCCACGTGCAGAGTCACTTCCCTAAAAACAGTGGTTCATCCCTTGCAAAGCACAGGGATCCAGAAATATCCAGAGAAGCTCCTGAATTAGAGGGTCCTTCAGCCTTACCAGTCACCTTGGAACACATCCTCCTGCCAGTTCAGAAGCCAGGCACAGATAGCTTTCAACCAGTCCAGAATTTGATTCCCATAAACCAGACCACTGTCACTCTGCACTGTCACTGTCACCAACCCCTATACTTCCTTGAGTCTCACCCCCCTGAAGCTGCCTTCTTTACACGTCTGGACCTCAAGGGTGCCTTCTGCATCTGTTTGGCCCCACAGAGCCAGCCGATTTTTACTTTCCAGGGGAGAAATCCAGAAAACAGCAACAAAGGCCAGTTAACTTGGACAAAGCTGCCCCAAGGGTTCAGAAATTTCCCAACCATTTTTGGCAGGCCACTGGCTACTGATCTGAAAGCTCCCCCAGTGATGACATGGCTGTGTCCTGCTTCAGTATACAGATGACTTGCTGCTGGCTGCAACATCTTGGGCAGATTGCATGGAAGGAACTCAGCAGCTCTGTACTCTCCTGCCAGCTACGAGGACGCCAGGAAAAAGGCCCAGATTTGCCAGGAAAGGGTCAAATACTTCAGTTTCTGTTTGTCACAGGGACAACCTCTAGAGCTACAGCTGAGCAAACTGTGTCAGCAAACTCACCTGCACTGGGACGAGCTCTTGCCAGTAGCTCTGCTGAGGACTGGGCCTAGCTGTACTGAACAGATAGGGTTTTCCCCCTACGAAATTCTCTATAGGCACAAGGGGGTGGGGTACTTAAAGGAGCTTGGAAACCTTTGGCAACGGGTGCAGGCTCAACCTTGGTCACTCTACACCAGCGGGTTAAGGAACAATTGCCTGTGAGTCTGACCACAGATGCTTATTCTTTTAAGCCAGGGGGTGCTGTGGGGTAAGGAGAGGAATGCCCAACCCCTAAATCTCTCTGGAGGGGTCCATTCATTGTTATCCTATCCATCCCTGCTGCGGTAAAGGGGGCTGAGATAGTCCCCTGCATTCGGCACTGCAGAGGGAAGCCAACATCTAGGAACTGGGAGTGCGTCCCGATCTGTTGGTGCGTGTAAGCTGACGAACTGAAGGAAGCCCATCTTAACCCCAGAGACACCACAGTCACTTGGAGTCTGACCAGTCTGTGCTCAGCAGAAGCCTTAAGATACCACCAAACGGTGACATAAATGGACAATGCCAACTCTCCTTGCTCTTAACTGTACTCCGGTCTCTAGCTCTGGTTTTTGTCACAGCCCTCGCTGAGACTGTCTTGGCCGGCTGGAAACGTGGCAGCAGGTGCCTGTTAACCGTCGGCATTCCCTTCTGGAAAGAGTATTTTGTTGGTATTGGCTGTTTTTTTATTAGGGGACCCATTGATAGAACTGAGCTCCCATCATGTGACTCATGTATTCACATAACCAGGTCAGGCCAGGGCGTCACTTAGAGTGTTCTATACTATACCCACTTTCTCTACTAGGGAAAAGTTCCACAGACCTACGCACAAAGTAAGACCACCTATTCTCTCTGCCAACAGGAGGGGCAATACACTTGTTTCAACCTGCAGTACTCCCCAACTGAGGAATGGTTAGAGATCCAACACTATCCGGAGCGGCGGCAATTAATCAGCAAAACCCAGGTTACTGATCCCCACCTGCCAATGTCAGTGCTTTTTGACGTGTGCGCAGCTATTTAATAGAAACCCTTCGTTGGTCCAGAATTGTGGAGGTCTACCATGACCATGAGAGTACGGGCTCAATGACAAGAGTGTGTGTGAACAGGCCTTGCCCCAGTCCACATGGTGTGGTGACCACTGAGCTTACTGCCCCTACTGGAGCTATGTCTTGTGGGCCACTTGGAAGGGTAATGATAAGAAGACTCTCCTCCAAAAGTAGGCTGCCACCTCCAGCTGTAAACTGAGAGACTGCAACCCCCTTAATTTACCATCTTCAGCCACAGAGACCCAAAACGGAAGAATGCCTTTAGGATTGGAGAATATATACTTGGGTGAGGCACTGACCCAGGAACCATGTTGTACTTCAAGAGGGTTACTGTCTCACTCTGAGCCTCACCACATGAGGACTTCCATTCCTTTTATAAGGAAATAGAAAGCAGCCTCTCTTCCATTTTAGTCACAATAAAAAACTTGTTTCTAGTTCTGGCAGAGACTATAGCCCAGGTCCTAAAGGTCTCTGCTTGCTATGTATTTGGAAGAACCAACATGGGAGATCAATGGCCATGGGAAGCTAAATAACTATCTCCACAAGCTCTGCAATGGAACTGGGTACCCCAATTCTCAAAACTTCAGTTATTGGGAAAAACTGCCTTACCCAGTATGAGAAAAGGTTCGCCATCCCTATGGGAAGCCTAACATGCCTAAGCCAAATATTTTACAATTCAACCTCCTGGGAAACCCAGTGGTGGGGTCCCTAGATCAGCTTGAGCCAAATCCTTACTCTTCGTCCAACTTCTGTCATCTCCAGGGGCTTCAGATAGCGCTGACACAGGCATAAAATGGCAGGCCCAGGAAGGGCTGTATTGGCTATGCAGAACAGCCTGCACTGCACCCCTCAAACTGGTCAGGGCCTTGTGTATTAGGACAATCAGTCCATCTTTCTTCTTACCCCCACTCACCAGGGGAGTCATCTAGGAGTCCAGTAAATGGAGACAGAGAACCCAAAGAGAACAATATGCCTTACAATCTGGCAATTAGAAACATGAATGGCCTCCTAAGCATATAATCCAGTACCATGGCCCTGCCACCTGGGCAGAGGCTGGGTCTTTGGGCTACTGCATCCCCATTTACAGACCAAACCACAAAATCAGAATGCAAGCAGTGGTGGAAATTATAACAAACAGGGAAACTGCCAAAGCCCTTAGCTTGTTAGCCAAGCAGCAAACCAAAATGTGCAATGCTATCTCTCAACACTGCTTGGCCTTGGATGACTAGCTTGCTTGGGGGGAGGAGCTTGTGGAAAGTTTAACCTGTGCAGTGGCTACCTGCAGACAGATGATGAGGAAAAGGTCAGAGTGGAGATCACAGACAGATGAGAAAGGTGCTCATGTCCCAGTCCAGTATGAAAAGGCTACACCTCAGGGAGTGGTTGGGAGGACAGTTTTACACCTTCAGGGGTTTCAAAACCCTCACAGGCCTTGTGCTCTTTATTTTGGGAACTTGCCTAAGTTTCAGTCTGTTTCCAGCCTCATTGAGACTTTGGTCAAAAAAAAACCAACCATGTATGTGATGATGCTATGGAAATATAAAGCTTAACGTGGTGCTCTCTGGTAGGCAGCGGGATGGCGGAGCGCTAAGCAATAGAGAAAGAACCTCTCCGAGTGCTGTCATCCAGACGCTCGAATATAACAGTGCGTGGAGGCTGAGGAGGTGGGAGATGAGCCACCCCAGACCCAGGAAGGAGCTGAGGTGCAAACTGAAGCTCACCGAGAGAGTGAAGAGAGAAACTTCAACAAAGAAGGAGGTAACCAAGGGCGCCTCCTACCCAAGATGGGACTCACTGTGTGAAAGGAGAGGTCCAAACCTGCAGACATGGTGAGTGCTGGCCACAGCGGGGACCGCCAAGGAGAGCCACAGCAGGGGACAGACAGGAAACACTGTGCTGGATGCCGTGGAGGACTACACAAGCCGTGGGTGATGAGGAGGGCTTAGCGGCTCCGCCTGAGAGAGCAACTGGCCTGGAACCATTTTGGAGAGCGACCCATAGAACTCAGAAGTCAGAGCAGCTGATGGCTCCATCTAGTGGCTCCAAGCTGGACTCAGGTCCGCGGAACAGGCGCTGAGGGCTGCAAACTGCAAGAGGGTGCGGGTTCACTGGCTTTTTGGTATAAATCAATACAGGATGCTGTCTAAATAGGTTGTTTACCAGTGACAGCAGAGACAAACCTGAAAGACGACTTTTTATTGCTGCTGTTGTTTGTTTTTTGGTTTTTCTGTTTAATTGCTTTTGTTTTCCTCTCTCCCCGTCTCTTTTCTTTTATAGTTTTTCTTTTGTTTTCTTTTTTCTTCTTTTCTTTCTCCTTCATTGTTTGAATTTGTGTTTATATGTGGATGAATACAGTGTCTGACCTCTTTGTGGCTATGGTTCTGTTCAGTTCCTCCTTTTATCTTCCGTTCCTTTTTTTTTTTTTTTTCCGGGACCGGGTATCGAACTCAGGGCCTTAGTGCTTAGCGGCAAGCACTTACCCCACTGAGCTGTACCTCCAGCCCTTGCCTCTTTTTATCTTCCTCCTCCTCTCCCCCAATCTTCCTCACCAGCTTCCCCAAGTAATCCCCCTTTGTCCCCCAGCCTTCTAATCTCTTCCTCCTCTTCCACTTCTCTATTTTCTCCCTACCCATTTTAAATTTTAACCCCTGAGGGCAAAATTGACATACTAAGAACTTGTATGCTGGATACAGTCTTCTGGTTTGTTTTAGATTTTGTTACATACCCACAAATCTAGTTCATATGGTTAAAGGTAGCAAATTCATGGTTATTTTCGTTTGCCATTTTATAAGCTGTGTTATATGTTACTGTTATTGGTACCACTATTGCCAAAAGAGACAGAATTGTCCAAGCTTACAGCTATTCACCATGAAAAGAAAGATTTCTTCAAAATAGCAAGAGACCAGGAGAAATCAATACAACAGCTGCTAGATGATACAAAAAAGAATAATTTAAGAAGAATTGGAGTCAATAAAAAAGCAGGAGATAGCACAAATGATATTAAAAAAATTGTTCACAGACATCATGACAGAAAACTTCCCTGGCAGAGAAAAAGAATTTGACATATACTAAGTGAGGCATATAGAACTCCAATGGGCCATGACCAAAAAAAACTACAGCCAGGTATATTATAGTTAAAGTTCCAGAAATTTAACAAAAGAGTAGAATATTAAAAGCTGTTAGGGAAAAGAAACAAACCAACTGTAAAGGGAAGCCCGTCAGAATCACAAACTAAGTAACTAACTAACTAACTAAAACTAGAGGTTCCATTCTGTACATACACATGCTCCTTGACCCCAACACACACCCACACCCACAACACCAATGTCTCCTGTCAGAATGACACATTTGTCACAAATTGATGAAACTACCTTGTCACTTTATAATCACCCAAAGTCCATAATTACATTGGGCTTCCTTCTTGGTGTTCCACAATCTGTATGCTTGGGCATATATATAAATGACATATGCCCACCATTATAGTATAATACAGAGTGGGTTTTGTGCCCTAAAAATCCCATGGTCCACTGGTTTGCCCCTCCACCCCTTCCTCCAGCAACCAATGATCCTTTTTACTGTCTTCTTAGTGTTTCTTTTCCAGAATGTCATATAGTTGGGATCATCACTATGTAGCCCTTGCAGAGTGGCTTCTTTCACTTAGTAATGACCACTTAAGGTTTTCTCATGTGTTTAGGTGGCTTCATGGCTCACTTGCTATGGAAGTAGCCTACTGTTGGGATGAACTACAGTTCATTTATCTGTTTACCTACTGATGGACATTTGAGTTGCTTCTGAGTTAAACAACTTGTGAAACTGCTGCTATGAAACCTACGAAAAGTATGCTGCAAGTATCTGAGCTTAGCTTGGGAGGGGCACAGCTTCATCACCTTTGGATACCTACCAAGAGGCATGGATTCTGGGTCATATGGCAAGGACATGTTCCATTTTTGGTGAAACTCCCAAACTGTCTTTCAATGTGGCTGTACTGTGTTGCACTCCTGGTAAGCAATGAGATTCCTGTTTTACATCCTCACCAGCACTTGGGGATATCAGCATTACTGATTTTCACCATTCTAGTAGGTGTCTAATTAGTGACAGAGTTACAGTTTTACATGCTTTGATGGTGTCTCTGAGGAGAAGCCTGGCTGAGCCTCCGTGAAGCCACTAGAAGCTGTGGGAAAGGCAGACAATCTCCCATCTCAGGGAGACCCTGCACCTCCGAGGGCCTGAGCCTCACAGGGCACCAGCAATGTACGAAGGCCAAGGCTGTGGGGAGGCTCCCAAGCACATGCTCTGAAAACAGCAATGACTGCCAAGTGAAGTGTGCCCTGCAGAGTTTGCACCCTGACAGCAGCACCAGTTCTGTTGTTCATTGTCTGTGCAGGGCTTTCGTTCACTCTTCCCAAGAACAGTGCCACTTTGGATAACCGACACGTACACATTTCTTGGGTCTTTTGACTCAACAGTATGATGTCAATGCCAAAAACCAACCAAAACCAAGCTCTGACAAACACATGTCACAAAACTGTTCTCTCATATGCAAGAAGCAGCTTCCCCATAGCAAAGACACATCAAAAACAAGTTCCACCTTCACCAACACATATTGTTTCCAGTGCTTCCTAAGTGCCAGGCATTGTCGTAAATGCTAGGAAATACTAATTCACTTAATTCAATCCTCTTTGATAGCAGGAAGATCTCAGTTACAGAAGTATTAGGTGGGGGGAGGCTAAGTGTTTTGATCCACTTTGTGCTACTATGACAAAATACCTAACCCTGGGTAATTTGTAAAGAAAGAAGCTTCTTTTACCCAAGTCCTGGAGACTGGGCGGTATAGGGGCAAGGTGCTGAGTCTGGCTGGCTGGTGAGGGAGGGTACAGATGCGTGGAGCCTGACCCAAGGTGAAAATGAAACAACGAACATCATCAAACTTGGGCAGCTACGAGGCTCTAGAAGCAATGGACTCGCTCGGGGGCACAGTGACTGTGTGCACTGGAGCTCCTCTGCTTTATGTGTCTGCTTCACAGCTGACTGCTGGAGCTTAATGTGGGTCTGGAAAAAAGAATACGCATTCATGGGGCTGGGGCTTGGCTCAGTGGAGCCGGAGCTCTTGCTTACACACACCTGCCTCTTAGAAAAGCCCCCAGGAGGCTCATGCATGTTAACTTTTAAAGTTGGAGACCACTGTTTAGTAACTGGGTCAAAGAGGGTTAAGTGGAAGCCCCAGGACTTTGGCTGGGATGCTACTGAAGTAGCCCCAGCCAGGCGAAATGCTGGGGGCTGATCAGACCCCCGATACCTGTGGGGGGGGGGTGGCAGGGAATAAAGAAAGACGAGAGACAATACTCATGGTACAAGGGGACCGGGAGGAACCTGCCTCTAGGTGGACAAGCATGTCAGTCTCCACGGTTGACCCACCTTTATTAGCAAGCAGTGTGTGTGTGAGGGGGAGTTTTTCATGGAACAGCAACTTAAGTGAACAGGGAATAAGTCAGTGCAGAACAAGCCCTTCTCCACAGCAACACGCCTGCCTTCTTTAGATTGTCCTCAGCAGATGCCATCTCGCCTTAGGAATGCTGCAGTTATGAGCTTTCTCTGCACAGCCAGGAAACGTGGGCCTTCTGCATATGCCTGTCCCTAAGGCAAGGTCACACTGGCTTCGAAGCCACGGGACCCCAGTCACGTAGCCTGGTCCTCAACAGAGAAAGGAGTGAATGACTTATGCCAAACATCACCTCAGTGCCATAGCCACAAACATCACTCCTGCATCTTCCCAATAATCCTGTGTGTTTTTAATTACCCTGATTTTATAGGAAGAAAATGAAAGTTCAGAGAAAGCAGGTCATTTGCCCAAATTTATACAAGTGGTGAAGCTATGGTTCAAACCAGACTTCAGGAGCTGAAGATATAACTGAGGGGAGAGTTCTTGCCTACTGTGTGAGGCTCTGGGGTCCCGCCCCAGCACTGCACAAAACAAA
Source organism: Dinomys branickii (assembly GCA_004027595.1). Classification (NCBI taxonomy): domain Eukaryota; kingdom Metazoa; phylum Chordata; class Mammalia; order Rodentia; family Dinomyidae; genus Dinomys; species Dinomys branickii. The sequence continues at coordinate 67,158 of PVLD010005092.1, read as the reverse complement.
CAACCAAAAACAACAACCAGACTCTGGAATGCCACAGCTCAGCTCTGCGTCCTGTCTTGGTGAGCAGCGGCAACAGTGACTCTGTCTGCGGCCGGCACTGGGCAATTACCGTGCCTGTTACTCAGCACTACTTCTTCCTTATTTCCATTTAAACCCTGTACTTCTTTTCACTCTCAGACAATGAACATCACTAAGACCCTACCATACTCTTTATGTGGGCACCATAAACAATTTCCAAAGTTCAAAACAAAGCCAGGCGTGGTGACGCATGCCTATAATCCCAGCACTCTTGGGAAGATGAGGCAGGAGTATCGTTGGGAGTTCAAGACCAGCCTTGGCTACAAAGTGAGCTCAAGACCAGCATGAACTGTAGTGAGACCCTGTCTCAAACACACACACACACACACACACACATACAATTAAGACAGCACAAGTGGTCTTGGAAGAATGGCCAGTGGAAACAAGATTAAAATGAATGAAAGTCTTGTCTTATCTGGACTTGGACAGTGAAGGCACAGGATCGGCACGGTATGCACACGGACTAAGGCCCTGGAAGATGCTGGCCTCTTCATTGCCTGTGGCCGCCTGTCTCTGAGGTACTGGGACCACCTACGTACCGGGAATGGGGACTGGCCACAGAGCTTCCTGTTTGGGGGCAGCAGCCCCGGCCCCCGAGTCACCTCCACTATGACTGAGCCCAGTCACATCATCAACTAGGGAATTCCGACTTCGCCTCACCTGCATGCCAGTGGTTGGCAGTCACGCTGGACAGAGGTCAAGGCAAAGTTTGACGGCAGAGAGTGTCGGTAATTATCCTTTGTCCCTCCTAACTATGCTCTCAAGCATTGCCAAACAAACTACAGTGCCTTGTGTAGTAAATTCAGAGGTGAAGCTGCATCTCTCAGAGACTTTTCACCTGGGGTCACTCTGTAAGGTTGCAGTGGCACCATGGGTTTAGCAATGGCAGGCTCCATGCTCATGAGATTTGTAATGTGGAGTGAGGTTTGGTAAATGTTCTACCTTGCTCCTAGTAGAAGTCTAACCCAAGTAGAACACAAGTCTAATGCAAGTAGAAGTCTAACACCCAAAATAACTACTATTGCTGTATGTTTACTTTTCCATATGTTCTTAAATGTATTAGGTAGGACCAATTGTCATTCATTCATTCATTCCCACATGCATAGTGTCAACCAATGATGGTGAAATGTTAGATTTCAGGTACAAGCTAAGGCTTGGGATATAAAGAAAAATAATGCAGACGCTGCCATCTAGGAAAAAGAAATAACATTCAGTGAGGGTTAGTTAACTGTGTGCTTGGCACTGGTATAGAAATGTAGACTTGGTAACAAGTAAGTGGAATACAGTTTGATGTTGGTGTAAACTAGTACAATCATCATGGAGTTTCTCAAAGAACTAAAATATAAAATTCCACGTGACCCGGCTACTCTCTTTCTAGGTAACATCATACTGCAATGATACATGCACACTGATGTTTATGGCAGCACAATTCATAACAGCTAAATCCTGGAAACCATCAACAGAGGACTAGATAAAGAAAATGTTGTATCTACATATAATGGAATGTTTCTCAGCTATAAAGAAAGATAAATTTGAGACATTTGTAAGAAAATGTATGCACCTGAAAAATATGATGTTTAGTGAAACAAACCAAACAATCAAGCTTAAACACCATATGATATCTCTCAACTGAGTAAGGCAAAGCACAAACAAAGAGCATAATCAAGGATGGATAGAAGGAGAAAAGGGGATGAATCTCTTGCAAATGAGGAGTCCAGGAGCCTGAGGGCCGGGGAGGGGCGAAGGGAGGGGAAGTCAGCAGACGTAGGACCTGCCAGGTACGGGAACCTGAGAGCCTCAATGAATGGGAACATTGTACGTCACAGGCAAGAGCTAAGGATAACAAGAGTGAAAATGGGGAGAGGGCATTTAGAGCGGAAAAGAGGGAGTCAGGTAGGAAGCGGAGCGGGATTTTAAAAAAGAACCCGGCTGTATTGTGCACATGCAACCACCCCCAAGATGAATGTTAAATGCTGGGCTCGGTGGAGCACACCTGTCATCGTAGCACCGGGAGGCTGAGGCTGGAGGATTGGCACAATCCTGAGGATGACCGCTAACGGCATGTACTGCAAACACGTACCATAAAATAAGGAGTAGAATCTGAGCGATTCAGAGAGCCACCATCTGCCACTCCAGGGCCACAGGAGGAGGGAAGTGTGGGTGGGTCCTGGGACAACACCTGCCCAGAGGGAGGCCCACGCCCCGTGGGACTGACAACAACAAAACACAGGCAACAATTTATCTTTTCTCATTTTTGTTTCATCCCCATCCTCTGGGGCTTCTCCATCCTCCAGTTCGCAGGAGCCTTCAAATGTCAGGTGATTTATGAGCGTAAACTAGAGACCACTGAGCCAAACCCTGAGTACAGTCCCAGTTTACTAAGTGAGCATTGGTTTTTTTTGTGCACTTATTTGTGTAAAGACATTTGTTTCAGCAGGGCATAGTGGCCAACGCCTATAATACTAGCACTTCTGGGAGCTGAGGCAGTGTTATGGTTGATACATTGTGTCAACTTGGGGAGTCTAGAGGTTTGGCTGAGTAACTCAGCAGGAAGCCGGGTTGCTTACTTTGTATACATCCTGAGCCTGTGGAAGAGGAGGGCATGGACATTGTGTGAGAGCTGCACGCCCCGTGGGTGGGGGTAGCCTGTTTACAATGTAAGGGAAGGAAAGAGGCTGCTTGCAGCCATTCCTCCCTTTTGCTGGTTGTTTTTGCTGTGCTCCGCTGCCATGAACCTTTGCCCTCTGCCATGCACCACTCTGCCTCAGAACCAGCCAAGTATGGACTGAAACCTCCACAAACTATGAGCTAAATAAACCTTTCCTTCCTTCATTTTGGGCGTTGGGTATTTTGTCTCAGCAAGACGAGAAAAGTAACCAAGACAGGCAGGAAGATTGCAAATTTGATCCCAGTGTGGGCAACTTATTTAGTGAGATCTTTTAATTTAAAAAAAATTTTTTTTAAAGGGTTGGAGATGTAGCTCAGTACAAAGACCTTGGATTCAACCCCTGTACCACCACCCAAAAACAAACAAGCCACACACACACACACACACACACACACACACACACAGGTTGTGGAAGGAGTTTGGGAAAGTTTGGGAATGTGGACTAGAAAAAGCCTAGAATTCTGTAACCCAAGTTTAATGGGTGATTCTCATGGGAGATTAGAAAACCAGAAAGCTGATAGGAATGTGGACAGTAAAGAGCAGGCTCAGGAGTTATCAGAGAGAAATGAGAGCTCCGTGAAAACTGGACTAAAGGTCATTCACATTACATTCGGCCAGAGAATATGTCTACATTGTGCCCATGCCATGACGCTTTGTCAGAGGCTGAATTTAAGGGTGATGGACTAATTCACTTGGCAGGAGAAATTTAAAAGCAGCACCACATCCAGGTGATGGAACGGTTTCAATGTCTACTTAAGCCAAATTTCCAGTGAGCCAAAAAACAGCGGAAAAATGTGAAGAACTTGCAGTTTGGTCAGAAAATGAGGACATTTAAAGTTGTAGCTGCTGGGCATGGTGGTGCACACCTGCAATCCTGGCACCCGGGAGGCTGAGGCAGGAGGATCACTGTGAGTGTGTGTGTGTGTGTGTGTGTGTGTGTGAGAGAGAGAGAGAGAGAGAGAGAGAGAGAGAGAGACAGAGAGAGAGAGAGAGAGAGAGAGAGAGAGAGAGAGAGAGAGAGAGAGAGAGAGAGGAGAAAAGAGGAGAAGAGAAGAGAAGAGAAAAAAAGAAAAGAAAAGTAAATTGTAACCAAGGGAGCAGTTACTAAAGCGATTAGCAGCGTGACAAGGAAGCCAAGCCAAGTGCGGGGACGCACATCTGTAACGCCTGCGCAGAGCGATGCTGAAGCAGGGGGTCAGAAAGCTTGAGTCCTGCCTGGACCATTTAGCAAGACCCTGTCTTAAAGAAAGTAAATAGATGGCAGTAGATAGACAGCTGATAGCTGATAGACAGAAAGATGGATAAAAGGGGCTGGGGTACAGCTGTGTGATAGAGAGGCCCTAGGGTCCATCTGTGTACTTTATACCAGGACAACAGGAAAGACGCCTCGGGGCATTTTAGGAATCAACAAGCCCTCACCTGCTGCAGGCTCAAGGGTGTGAAAGAAACTGTTCAACAACTGCTTTGAGAACAGAGCCTTAGGGTGCCCTGCTCTGCAGGATCGCCCAAGGGTCGTTTCTCTGGGATCCCTTGCCCAGCAGTCAGCCCTCGGCACACAGAGGCTGGTATAGCTGTGCTTTCAGTGGACCCAGCTACTCCTCACAGCAGGGCAAACCTTGGTGTCAACCACATGATGTTAGTTTTGAGGCCAGCAGGGTGCAAGTTGTAGGTTAGGGAGGTTTCCACCAAGACTTCAAAGAAAAGCCGGGGAGACCAGCATCGTGTGGCTTAAAGTCCCTACAAGCTGATTCTGACAGGGCCTTGTGTGAAGCTGTGAGAGGAAACTGAACTTGCAGTGGAGACCCCAGGAAGTTGGAGATGCCGGGAACACGGACGACCTTTTGAGAGAAACTGTGGGTGGTGAGCAGAGCCAGCTCAAGAGAGTGGCCACGAGGGCTGCAGCTGGCGAGGCCGGGGCAGCGCTGCCCAAGTCCTTCGGAGCTGACATCGCCCCTCTGCCTGCCCCAGATTCGGGACGTGGCGCTAGCAGCCCTCTGGGTTTCTGTCTCGCTTCGGTGCTCTCCCTTCTCTCTATGCCCCTGCCCCTCTTTTGGAATGGGAATGTTATCCTGTGCCACTGTATTTTGGGAGGATATTACTTAAGTCTTTTGATTTGCACGGGGGTTCACAGCTCGGTTTCCATGGATCTCAGGTGAGAGTTTCGACATGGAGCCTTCCAGCCATGCTGGAACTGTTAAGACTACAGGGACTCTTAGAGATGGACTCAGTACACTGTGCATTGTGAGATGGGTATGAACCTTCGGGGGACAGGGGAGTAATGTTATAAACATCCCCCAAAAGGCCACGTGCTCAAGGCTTTGTCACCAGCCTATGGACTCCTGGGAGTGTGGGAGGTGCGGCCTTGTGGAAGAAAGTGAGGTCACCGGGGGTCCTGGGATCCTGTTTCCATCCGCTCAGTTTGTTTCTGGCCACCAAGAGGGGAGCGGCCTCCTATGCCATGTGCCTCTCACCATGATGATTTGCTTCACAACAGGCCCAAGGCAGCAGGGATGAGAACCGTGAACTGAAACCTCTGAGACCGAGATGGAAGAAACCTTTCTTCTTTAAAGTTATTTACTTCAGATGTTTTGTCACAGCAACAGCAAGCTGTCTAACCTCTTCACAGTACAGTTGTGGGGCCAGGCATGGTGGGCATACCTGTAATCCCAGCACTCGGGAGGCTGAGGCAGGAGGACTATTGTGAGTTTGAGACCAGCCTGGGCTACAAAGTGAGTTCAAGGCCAGCCTGAACTGCATAGTGAGACTGTCTCAAAAAGACAAAAAAGAAAAAAAAAAAAACCATAATACAGTGGTGCCTCAGTTCACAAATGCTTGTGTTTGCAAACAACTTGCTTCAGGAACAGTTTTTGTTTGTAAACTCTGCATCAGGTGACAAACAGGACTGCAGCCCTCTTTCCTGGATGAACACAAATGTGGCCATCTTTTTCACAATCGCAGAACAAATCAAGTTCCTGAACTGACACACCACTGTACTATAATCTTGGCCAAGACAAGAGGTTTTGTTTCTTATTTACTAAATATCCCCAGACTCCATTTAGTGCCCAAAGATAGCAGATATTTAAGAATTCCTCCTGAGTGGACACATTCAGTAAGTTTTGTTTAATGTTTTCTTTTTTAATTGGACTTTTTGTTTTTTTCCTCATAAATTTTTTGTTTTGTTTTTCTTTTTGAGACAAGGTCTTGTTATGTGGGTTAGGCTGGCCTGGAACTCACATAGCGCAGGCTGGCATCAAAACTTGTGCTCCTCCTGCCTCAGCTTCTGGCACGCTGGGTTTACAGACATGTGCCACTATGGCCAGCATCAATTCCTGTATTGTGATAGTATCTTCTTTCAATTAAATAGTATATGTTTGTGATACATATTAATTACATTCATCTTAGAAAGTTGGTATGTATACTTAGGAATTATTTAATGGTAGACATGCTAGTTTCTTATCAATACTTTTTAAGTGTTTTTCTTATTCTGGTTCCAGGTTTTCTTTGCACAATCTTACATTATTAATATGTTTTATATACTATATTATATACCTTTCCCTGTATCTTATAAAAAGTCTTTGAAATCAGCAGGTGCTGTCTGGACACGATTTGTGAGCTAGAGGAATATGCTGGACTCACAGTGTGTAGAACGAAGTACGTCACCTCCCTCTAGACACAAGAGATCCTAAGAGGAGGCGGAATGGAACCCAAAGGCCTTGATTTACTGTTTCTCAACAATTTCAACACATGCTTTTCTCCCCTTCCCATTTTAAACTTTCTGGACCAGCGTGTACCTTGTAAGTTATGGTGTCTTACAGTTGCTATTGGCAAACCGTCCCCTTTTATAGTGGAACCTAGAATGACAATATGTCCTGCAACTGGTAGGACTTGGATTTGATGAGATACAGAAGAGTGTCGGTTCCTGGATGGGAGCGCACAGATTCTCCCCAGCCCTGCTCAGGTCCCCGGCGCTGCTTTTAGGTTCTGAGAGGATAAAGAGCACAGAGGAAGGAACTGCTCCACCAAGCACTAGGGAACGGTGGGGCACACGCGGTCCTAGGGTCCCTTACAGTGCTGTGAGACACGGCTGCTCCATAGCCTGGGACCGCCCTGCCGCTGGCCCACGGGCGGCCACTGTGGGTGCTGCTCTTGAGGATGTCAGGCTTCTGAAAAAGACTCGGGCTGGGCATATAGCTCTGCGGCACAAGTGCCTGCCTGGCAAGTTCAAGGCCCTAGAGTTTGATTGCCGGTACCAAAATAAAGAAATGAAAAGGACCTGGGTTCCGGGAACAGGTTCATGTTCCTATCAGGATTTTGCAGTGTCCTCAGCACACAGGTCACTCTCCGTGGGTCAGATGTGAGCCCGGCCCCTTGGGGCTGTAGACTCCTGCCTCCAGCTGGGGGATGGGTTTACTCCTTGAGGAGAATCCGCAGCCTTAAAATGCACCGGGTGGAGATGAGTTTTCTCAGGGCTTCAGGTAAAGCGGAGTGAGTCTCCTCAACCACCACAGGAACAGCTGCCTCTGCTGGCAAAAAATACCGTGGCTGAGAGAGGCTAGGAGGGCTCAAATGCACCCACATGCCCCACTGCGATTCCGAGTCCCTCTTCTACATAAAGTCTCCCAGATTTACAGGGTACACGGCAAGGCAGCAAATTCAACATCTGCTGTAATTCTGCAATACACAGGTTCAGTCTTTGGACCGGGGCGGGAGGGCACTGTAAGGCTTTAGCCCAGCAGCCCCAAGAAATGAAAGGTTCTTTTAGGTCACTTATTAACGATCTCTGGTTTCTGACTTTGCCTTGAATGGAAAACTAAAGTCCCTGAGCGGTTTTCCTTTCATAAGCTTCCGTGCATCCTGCCCAAGCCAGCTTACTCCCAGCCCCTACGAGCCCCGCTCCCACATTGCCCCTTCAGATGGGATTACTTGCACCCAAAAAGCACAGCGTTCACTCCTTGCACTGTGTCATTGTGTGGGTCACTGAAGCTCTCTACTGCCAAGGTCCCATTTCCACCCCAGTGAGGTCATTACTGCCTTCAGACTCAACCAGCTCGACAGCCAATCTCAGAACTGTCGTCCGAGATGTTTGTGTCCGAGATGTTTGAAGTCACACGCTGCTGTCAATCTCCCACATTTTTGGCCCTTTGGCAGTGACTAGGCAATGAGGGCACAGGCCTTATGAGTGAGATTAGTGCCCTTATCAAAGAAGGCCAAGAAGTCTGTTAGGCTTTCTTGTTCTGCTTCCTCGGGAAGACACATAAAAACATCATCTTGGAGGAAGAAGCCTCCCCAGAGGTGAAATCTGCTGGTCCCTTGATCTTGGACCTGCCACTTCCTAGAGCTACAATAAATTCTGTCGTTATACCCCACCCAAGGCATTCTACTATGGGACTCCTAATGAACTAACACATTACCCTTGTGCTTGTTTCCTGGAGCCACTGGTGGTACCAAAGACTTTATCTGTATTCAGAAAACATGCAAGATATTTTAAGCAGAAAGGGATTTTATTTATGGCATCAGAGACTCTGTTTTTTAGTTTTTTGGTACTGGGAATCAAACTCGTGACCTTGCACCTACCAGGCAGGCGCTGCACCACTAAACTATGTCCCTGGCCCTCAGAGACTTGTTTTTAGAAGGTGGAACAAAGTATGCGGCGTATGCAACTCGTTTGCTGTGTGGGAGCCTCAGGACATCTGGGGCAGGTGCCGGCCTCAGGTGTGCTGGGCCCCTCCTACTGCCCGTCTGTCCTCGGCAGAATGTAAATCCCAGCGCCCCAGGGGCAATCTAACACCCTGGCTTCTGAGGGAGGCAGTGGAGGCTGAAGACAGGAAGAGGGAGAGATGAGCAGCGCTGCTGCTCAGGGTTGGAGCTTGCTCAGTAGCGGGAAGGTCCTGGGCTCATTCCCAGTCCGTAAGGACTTGCGCATTCGGTTTAAAAGCTCCTAGGATCACTGTGCCACTTTCTGCACGGTACTTAGTCTTCCTGTGGAAAGCCCTGGCCCCTCCCTGCCCATAGCCAGGTGTTGGCCAGTGACCAATACAGAGGCTAACTGTGCCGCACCCAAACCTGCTAAATGCGCCCTCCAAAGGTGACCTTAGACAGACACTTCAGAAGTACACTTACTTCCAAAACTAGCGGCAGTCCTCGTTCCCTCTGGGAAGCCTGCCTTTTCTCCTAGAGCCAAGCCAAGTTTCTGAAGCGCATCTCTGCCAAGACCTGGAACCTGCAGGGCACATCTGAGCACCTGCGCTGTGCCAGGAGCAGCTGGTGTGGGCAGGGCAGGCTGGGCACGGGCCACTCCCTGGAGTCACCAGACTGCTTCAGCCTATTGTGTGTGCGTGTGTGTGCGCGCGAGCGTGCGCGTGTGCTTGTGTGTACCGTGCACACAACAGGAAGTGCTGGCTGTGCCTCCTTTTGGTTTCAAGTGTTAGGTACTCTGTCCTAGCAGTGAGGGAGGCGAGTGAGACAGAGGCCTGAGCTTCTCCCTCAGTACGTTGCTGCTGTTTGGTTGCAAGAGGTTATTTAGGCACCATGTACTGAACTGTCAAACAACAAGAACACTGAGGTACTGGTGTACATACCTAATTTATCATCGAGAATTAGTTTAGACACTAAGTAGAACTTAGCCTCCCAAGCAGTTGGGTTTACCGGTGCACACCATCATGCCTGGCTCATGTATGATCTCAGAATTTGGGCCAAAAGAGCCATCCCAAGACCTCCTCGAAAGCTCCTTTTACAGATTTAATGGTTCGATGCCCAGGGCCATTTCTATTTCAACTGAATGAATGTGATGTCAGTATTTTGCAGTGACCGAACACTGGGAGATCTTCATTTGAACATGCTCAGTGATAATACACTAGGAAAGGGTCGTAATTAAGAGTTGGGGGGCAACGCTATTTTTTCAGGAATTTCATAGAATCAATTATCCTGCCTTATTAAAGGGAATTAGCCTCTTAATTTGACACCTTTGCCACATTTCAAAAGGAGTTAGAAACTGCATGATGATGGTGGTGATGATTTTAATCGCTCTCCTGTTCCAAGTGTTAGAATGCAGCAGATACTGTCTCAACCACTTTATATGTATTTAGTCATCTCAACAGGCTATTTGATATTTCATTATTCCTAATTTATTGATCAGGAAACCATGGCTCAGAATGGAAAGAAAAATAGAGAGTTAACTTTTTAAAAATTTCTGCTGGGATATAGCTCAGTGGCACAAGTGCCTGCCTACCAAGTGCGAGGTCCTGAGTTTGATTCCCAGTACTAAAATATAAAAAAATTCTGTTCTGAGCTACTCTCCCAAGCTGATTTGTCTTCCTGTCTTCTACCAGTTCCAGGTACATGTTTCCCTTATCTAACTGACCATACCTTGAACTCCTATGTTATCTCAAATACTTGCTTCCTGCCTGCCGAGCCTGCCCCCAACCTGAACCTATATGCTGTCCGTAACCCCGAGCTTGCCCAGAGTTTGAACTTACGTATTTGCAGCATATAAGATGTGATTTTCACTTAGGCCAATCAACAATACTAAGGTGTAACCAATCAAAAACTGGCAAATACTATGCTCTGTACTTCCTGCTTGCTTGTCCCATATGAGCCTCAAACTACCAAGGATTAGGGCCTGACAGTTTTGGGGATCAGTGCCTGTTGATGTAAATAAATCTGCCTCCAAATCCTGGGTGACATTCAGTGTTTGTTTGTTGTTGCATCTGGTGCTTTGGCTGGGAAGACGGACTGTACTGCCTTCTTTGGTCATCTGCCACAGCCCTCAAGGACAGATCAGGGTCCTCTCTGTGCTCCATGGTGAGGAAGTGGGATTCCTCTCCAGACTGTGGAGCTCACAGGAAGGTGCATCCTTGGGATTTCTCAAGTCTGCTTGGAGGTCTGGAGGACTCAGTCTGTCGGTAAGATGCCTGCTTAGGGGCCCAGGTTTCAATCTGTGCCTCCTCGGCTGAAGTGGAAGGAGAGCTTGATCACCTCTCATTAGTCAGGCCTCCCGATAGTGTAGGGGAGGGAACATTCTAACCTGAGTGCCTGTTGGATGGTTGTGTGTTTATAATGGATGGTGAGAGCAGTAGACTGTTCTGTCTGTGCTCCATGGTGAGAAGTGGGATTCCTCTCCAAACTATGGAGCTTGACCCAATCTGTGGTTCTGTGGATGTGTCTAATAAGGACAAAACTGAGACCCTACCCACTTCTCCATAGTCCAGACAAGAGGCAAGTGGCCAGGCGGGCATCTGAATGGTCTCTCTCTGAGGGGCACCCACCATTTGTCTGTTGCACCATTGTTCAAGGGTACAGAACACACATATCAGGAGTGAGCAATGGGTTCCAGTCAGTCTAAACCCACAGTCCTGGAGATAGCATGCTGCAGAATTTTAAAAAGTGCTAATCCAATGATTATGGAGTAAAAACGAAGTCCCAGAAACTCTGCACCTTTTGTGAAATCAACTGGCCAAAACTCTGCTCTAGGTGGCCACCTGAAGGACTGTAAATCCTGAAAGTGTTCGGCAAGTTTGAAACAAAGCCACTGATCCTGGAAAAGAAGGTGGTCTTGACCAGTGTCCTTACGTGGATTCCTGGCTTAGTTTCTGCCAAAGCCTGCCTCCTTGGCCCCACGTCTGCACTGTAGGCAATGCAAAGACTGTCATGGTTGTTGAGACGAGACACTCAGTAGCTCTGCCTCCACCTGACTCAGCCCCAGCCAGAAAAACTTTACCCAGTGCTCACAGAAGACCCGTCTCCATCAGAGCTAGACCCGCCCCGCCGTGTGTTCTGCGAGCTCAGGCCACTGTGCAGGCACTGACACCCCCGAGCCAGCTCAGGCACCAACGCCTGGGCCACCAGTCCCGTCCGCCCCTCTGGGGCAACTTCTTCACCAGCACCCCACAGCCAGCTCCGGTTCCAGTGTCTGTGGCACCAACCCCGTCTTCCTCTCCAGACTCAGTACCCTCACCTCTGCTAAGTGCCCAGCCAGAACCTTCTCCTGATTTGCCTCCACCAGTGGACACCTCTATCAGACATCATCTTTGCTCAGCCGCTCAGCCGGACTCCCCTATCCATTTCCAGATGCCACTCTGAGAGTATCGTAGGATCCCAGGAGGGCCACCGAACCAACGGCCATTAATGTGCTACCAGCCTTTCAGCACTACTGAGCTCCCGGTTGGAAAAATCACGCTCTGTCCTACTCTGAAAAGCCACAAGCTATGATAAATCTCCTCACCTCAACCTTCCAGACTCACCAGCCAACATAGGATGACTGCCAGCAGCTTTTCCTGACCCTCTTCAACACTGAACAGCGACACTGTATCCTGGATGAGACACAAGTTTGGCTGCAGGCACAAGCCCCTGCAGCTGTGGTTCACCCAGATGCCTGGGCGACCACGGCCCTTCAATGGGAGCAACCAAACTGGGACTATAACACAGCAGAGGGCTCTAGAGCCCTGAACCAGCACCATACTGTTCTCCACGCAGGCCTCAAGGAAGGGTGCAAAAAGCCCATACACACGCCCAAGGCTAATGCAGCTACCCAGGAGTCAGACAAAAGTCTGGCTAAATCCTCTGAGAGACTCTGTGAAGCTTACTGGAACTATATTCCTTTTGACCGCAAAACTCCTGGCACTCAACAAATGATCAACGCCACTTTCATTGCACAGTCTGCCTCTGACATCAGAAAGAAGATGTCGGAAATTGATGGCTTCACTGGGATGAATGCTACCCAATTACTCCACATAGCACAAAAGGTTTTCATAAGTGGAGACAGAAAAGGAAAGAAAGATCAACAATGTGAGGCTCGCCACATGAAGTGAGCCTCCTGGCCACAATGTTGGGAAATCCTGCCCCTAAAGCGCCCTGCCAAAGCCAACCCTATTGTAGCAGCTGACCCAAGGGGGCTTCTCAGATCTCACAGCCCAAGGCTGGCAGCAGATCCTATGCCTTAGCAGCAAACCAATGTGCTCACTGCAGACAGTCTGGACACGGGAAAGATCAATCTCCCCTCTGTCTGCAATATACAAAGAAACCTGACGATCCAGGCCCACCTCAACCTGAATCTCTCCTTGCCCTGTCAGCCCTGGATAAATAAGACAGACCAAATTCTGTCAAATTTGGCCCCTGAGAGCCCACGGTCATTGCAAAAGTCAGGGGCAAACCTATGCTTTCATGGTAGACAGTGGGTCTGAACCCTCAGTGGTGACTCAGCTTGCTGCACCCTTGGGGCGCCAACGAGTCCAAGTCGTCAGAGCCACTGGAATTCCTTCTGAAAAGAATTCTGTCAGAGCCAGTCCTGTGAAACTGGGGGATGTCTCATCAAACACGAGTTCCCGTACATGCCTGGATGCCCTCCTGGGATGAGACCTCCTTTTCAAGCTGGGAGCAATAATTTCCTTTGCTCTGAACCAACCAGCCTCTCTTGCATTCCAATCCGACACCCTGCACCTAATCCTGACTCTGACGTGCCCCGGGAAGAATGGCGACTCCACTAGACAGAACTACCAAACAGTCAGAACTCTAAAACCTTAAAAACCCTTTTTCCAGAGGCCTAGGCCAAGAACTCAACTCTAGGACTTGCCAAAAAAACCCATGCCCCTTTGATGATTGAGCTTCACCCACCTGCCCGCTCCAGTTGCTGCTAAGCAGTGCCCTATGTTAGGAGAAGCTCAAGTCGGCGTTCAGCCTCACATCTCCCGCCTGAAACAGTGTGGGATCCTGACAGACTGTCAGTCACCTGGGAACACACCTCTCCTCCTGAAGAAGCCAACAGGGGCTACTGGCCTGTGTAAGATCTCCACACTGTCAGCAACACAGCCGTCACCTTGCACACTGCGGTTCCCAACCCACACACCCTTTTGGCCTGTTACCTTTGAGCATCGCTTCCTGGTTTACACGTCTAGATTCAGAGGATGCCTTCCTCTGCTTGTGGGTTGCTCCCATAAGCCAGCCCCTCTTGCCTTCACCTGGGAAGATCCCGAGACAAGACATAACTCACTTGGATTCAGTTGCCTCAAGGGGTTAAGAACTCTCCCACTATTTTCGGGGAGGCTCTAGCAACAGGTTTGGCCAAGGTGCCATCGCCTTTTCTCCGGGACAGCCTGTTTCTCTGTCCCTTCCAGCTCCACAGTCACAGTTCCTGCTTGCCGCCACTGTCCAGTTAAGCGACTGAAGATTAAGCAGCTGATGACGACTGAGTTAAAGTTCAAATTCTGACTTCAAAGCCTAACCTTTTAAATATTAATTAAATTTGTAGAAGGCAACTTGCGTCTGGTAAGTATGTTGTTGACACTTTGCAGATTCTTAAGGAGACGGATCTGTTTAAAAATCATTTTCAGTCGAATCATTCAAATGCTTAAAATAGGAGGTGTGGTGGATTGACATCTGATGGTTGTTAACTTATAACGCCCAGTAAGCATGGTGCTGGGTGTGGGAGGCCCATGTGGGGATTGTTGCCAGCAGCATAAGAGGAGAAACTGCAGAAGTTAGGCTGTTGGGAGCAGAGAAAGGCTGTTGGGAGCAGAGAAAGGCTGTTGGGAGCTGGTAGAAGCTGTAAGGAGCTGTCGGTTCTTTGGGAGGAGCTTGTCATGCTGGCTTTCCTGATGAACTTGGCTGTTTTCATCCTCTGAGGAGCTCGGGACCTCGTTGGCACTAAGGATGGCTTTGGTTCACTTTGGGGGGCTCTGGTCCTCGCTTTTGAGCATCGCTTCCTGGCTCCAGAGGGGAAGATGGTGCCCTGCTCAGTCTCCTGGAGAAGCTTGTTGTGCTGGCTTTCCTGATGGGAACTCAGCTGCTCAATGGAGGGGCTCAGGACCTCACCGTTGCTGAGGACGGCTGTGGTACTTTTGGGGGGGAGCTCTGGTTCTTGCTTTGAGCATCGCTTCCTGGCTCCAGTACAGATCCCTCAGTGTGTTAGCACATATGCTTTATCCCACTGGCATAGACTCTCTAGCTTCCACCACTGACCTTTGCACCTTCCTAGTGCGGATCCGTGAAATAGGCCTGCATGAGACCTTGTTATAGGTTCTGGGGCTCCAGTTGGATTCGTAGGAGGCACTGTTATGGGCTCTAGGTCTTCAGCTGGACTCATGCAGGACGTTACTGTGGGACCTGGGCCCTCAGCTGGATTCTTAGTCTATATGCGGACAGATTTCTTGCATTCTCTTGTATATGATTCTTTCAGTGACTACTATAAATAATCTCATAAAATATGTGTGCTGCATTATATTATGGTTTCTCCTTGCAAAATAACCCCCAAACTGTGACAAGAGGTAAAGGTTGGGCCTGGTGTGTGCCTGTAGTCCCAGCTTCTTGGAGGCCCAGATGGGAGGATCACTTGAGCCCAAGAGTTTGAGATAAGCCTTGTCAACATAGCTGGAGACCTTGTTCCGAAAATAAATCAATAAAATGTGAAGCTGGAAGGAGGTGGGGGGCTAAAGGTGATCAGTGTACGTTATGTGCATGTATGAAGATCCCAAAATGAAATCCATTTTCTGTAGAATTAATGAGTGAAAAAATTTAAAATTACTTTCAAAAAAGGAAAATGTCTAAAATAAGTCACAGGAGTTTTAAAAATAAAAGAAAAAAGAAAGAAAAATAGAGATGTTGCAACTCTCAGCAAAGGCAGCCTGACCCCTCATCCTATTCCTTTGGTCTATGCGCTGTAAATGCCAGACACTCAGAAGCACCATCTGAGAGGCTGGGTGACAGCAGGTTGACTCAGACATGACTTTCCAGCACCCAGCCTGCTTGGCAGCAGCAGCAGTGTTCTCAGAGAAACCCCAGCTCAGCACGGGTGCTGCTGCCCACGGAAGACGTGGGACAGGATGTCATCAAAAAGAGACAAGACAGAACACAAAATCTTCCAAGCACCGGGACATCTGAAAACATCTGCACATTTACACCAGATGCCTTAAGGGCTTTGGCTGCTGAGGCACCAGAGAACTCCGACCCAGGGCGTCTGCCCAGACCGTCCCTGAGCTCCCTGCCCTGTTACCAGGTACCCTGCCTGATCTACCACCTGGCTCCCTTTGCCCAAGCCCTACAGAAGGCTCCGGCTTTTCTCCATACGCCACGGACGGCCTTTCACCCAGTGCCTGCCTGCACCCAGGCACAGTAAATTCCACACCATGTTGCCATCACACAAAGCCACGTGGTCTCAGCTGGCCTCTGCCTCATACCGTTCCTTACATCTGGAGCTGAAACTTGGGAGGGAGACAAGCTTTCCCTGGAGCGTTCTAAGCTCTCTCTGGAACCTCCTCCTCAGATGAGGCCATGCAGCAACACCTGTCTCTCAGACCTTAGTCCCTGCAGCTGCTGCCCCTCCTGCCATGCCAGATCTCCCCGGCGTCTCAGCTTGGGTAAGCCCCCCCCGCACCTCTCTCCTTTTCCTCCTGCCTGCCTGCATTTGATTCTCCCCCATAAAGTCAGAGAGAGGCTGGCCCTGCTTTTTGAGCCTCTCCAGCACTGGTCTTGAGAAGCACTCCTGGGGAGGCTGCTTCCCTTTGGCGTCTGACCAACTGCAAAGACATTTGCCTTGCTCAGTCACTCACATGTACGGCTTTGGGTCCGAGTTGGAGACATCCACCAAAAGATCTGGCTGCCCTCCCACACCTCTCCAAACTCCACAGGGAACCTGCTGCCTTCCACTCCGAGTGCCCCTTAGCCTGTCTCCTGCAAAATTGCAAACCTCTCTGCCTGTCTGAAGCCCAAATGGCTGACCTTTTACTATGACGCAGCATGGCCAGGCTACCCACAAGACAATGGCTCTCAGTAACCAGAGCTGATACTTGTGGTTTTTCCATTCTGTGAGATTAAAAAAACATAATTAGAAGGAGGTAAGAGTTTACTTTTATTTCTTGATTGCTGAATTATATTAGGTAATCA
Organism: Dinomys branickii; assembly: GCA_004027595.1. Classification (NCBI taxonomy): domain Eukaryota; kingdom Metazoa; phylum Chordata; class Mammalia; order Rodentia; family Dinomyidae; genus Dinomys; species Dinomys branickii. Next base: position 50,540 of record PVLD010005092.1, on the reverse strand, counting down.
CAACTGTTCTAGTTTGCCACTGCTTGTGCCTTTTGTAAATCGCTTTATGCCTGTAGTTTATATCCTTTTGTTGAAATGACGTTTCTTTAAAGGGATGTTTTACTTTTGCGGACAAGGCCTTCTATTCTTGTTTTACATATGTGACATTGAGACTCACTTGGACTGACTTGTGACTGCTGTGGTTTTTAATCTTGGCTTAGCACTAAGGGGAAGTTATGTTAGAGCGCCATCTATGGACTTTGATATACAATTCTGTAAAATGGGTCTTTTGATAAAATCTCACGTATATTGAACTCAGGCTTTTATCTGTCTCTTAGGTAGTGCTAAAACCAAACGGTGGTCACTCTGCCAGCTAGTAATCACCTTTAGGGCAACTCCCATTCTCAAAGCAAAGGGTAGGTTTCTGCAGGACCCCTGGTGAATCCCCATTCCCACATGTTGTCTTTACACAAGCCTGTGGTCTCAGCTGGTCTCTGCCTTGAGCCATTCCTTACAGGTCAGAGGGGGTTTCCACAGGCTACACTCAGGGGCTGTTTCCGCGGGAGCAGTCTGCTCATTGCCCATCTGTTCATTCACATCCTTTAACAAACCGACTTTTACTGAGTAGCAGGTGTGTGCTAGGTTCCGAGGACTGGGCCAAGGGCTGGAAATGGAGGGGAACAGAACTTCTGCCCGGGGGCCTACCCGCTAGGAAGGTGGACTGACGGCAGATTAGAAAGGAGGAGCGCCGTGAGAACTCAGTGGGTGGCTGCTGGGGGCAGGAGGTGCGGAGGGTGAAGTTTCCTTACAGAGCTTGGGAAACAAACACCGGCCGATGATTTTGGTCACCACGCGAATGGAGACGGAGGACGGGCGGGGTCTGGGAGAGCACCCCAGGCACAGGGAGCTGTGAGTGCAAACACGGTGAATCAGGACACGGCAGGGTAGCAGGGCTGAGCGGTCAGCAGGGCCTTGGCGTGAAAGTCGCCCTTCACTCCCAGTTGCAGCGGGATGCTTTGGAGGTCTTTAGTAACAGGTGTGCACTACCACACCCAGCGGGAGATGCGCGGTTTTTGAACGCTCCCCCTTAGCAGTCATATGAACGGCTGTAGCGGTGACACAGGGAGGCCAGTTAGGAGCATCGGGACTGGGTGGCAACACTGCTTCTCAGCTCATGCCACACAGGTGCGTATGCTCTCAGAGAACACAGAGAATTCCTCTGTGACAGAAAGTAACCTATCTCTGAAGTTAACCATCATCTACCAGCAAGCTTAGTTCTTGTAGGAACGCAGTAGAAATTTGCCTATTTTTTCTACTCTGGGTAACAGTCAGATACTTTACTGAAACTGTTTACATATACCTGTCCCTGAAATAGAACCCCAGAAACACTGTGCTTGTTAGTTCTGTATACTCCACCTCCTATAGATGACCCTGAAGGAGAGAATGTATTCTAGGAATTTGAAGTTTTTTTAAAATCCCCCAGAGATTTCAATGCATAATCCACAACATTACTATAAAGAATCAGAAAGCTCTATGAGTAATACATCCCATTCAATCTTTTACAAACACATTTTATTTCGTGTTCATAAACACTGTCCTGCCATCAGAAAGCCATCCTTCTAACAGCACTGGGCTGGAGTTGCCCGCAGAGGCACACTGCATAAAACCTCACATCACATGTTGCTGATTTAATTAGGATAATCTACCCTTCCCAAATTGTAATGTTGAGATATGGTAAAGAGAAAGGGTAGAAGAGGACGGTGTGATGATTTGTTTCACACACCTTAGTCATACTTTTAACATTTACCATTACAGTAAAACTTATATAACATTTATGACTAACCATTTCTCAGGGTGCAATGAAGTGTCATTAAGTATATTCGCCACATTATGAAATTAACACCACAACTCATATCCTGAACTTTTCCATCACATTAGAGGCTTGTGCTCTTGATAAACTCTACTTCATGTCCTGAGTGTATGAATTTGCCTGTTCTATATGCTTCGTAGAAGTAAAATTATAATATTGTTCTTCGTGTTTGGCTTATCTCACATACGTTTTCCAGGTTCATGCACATGGTAGCAAGTATTAGAAATGTATTCCCTGTTTAAAGCTGAGCAATATTCCATTGTATGTGTATCTGTACTTCTGTTGGTGAACGTTAGAACTGTTTCTTCCTTTCAGCTTTGGTGAATGATGCTGCTACGACCCCTGCTGTGGAGATACTGAGTTCCTGCTTTAAATTCTTTTCCGTATGTACGTGGAAGTGCAGCATTGTTTGTGTAAAACAGGAAAAATATGATTACACTTGGTATATATTTAAAGCTAGTCCTAGAAGAAATAACTAGTGGATTGAGGGGCGCTGAGAAGCAACCCTAACTATTCTAAAATACAGCTGCAGTTCTTCCCCAAGGTATTGGGAAATTCAAGTTTCATGAGAACTGGTTATTTAGGAAGGTCTCAAAATGAGCCCTTGTACCTAAAAGACAAAATCCCTTCCATGTCACCAAGATTATACCTATCTTCATATCAGGTGCAGTGCTTCCCTTGATTGAAGAAAGCGCTCTCCTATGTCTGTGTGCTTATGCTATGGAGGTTCGAACAACTTAATAAAAGAATCACAGAAGGAAGAGGAAATTTAAATGTCACCTTCTTAAAAAAACTGAACACTGCCTGTATAGCAAGTCTCACCTAAGCAAATTTAAAAACAAATATTTGACAGTGTTCTAAGTCACCGAGTATCTAGAACACATAACTACAACTTAAAGAAAAAACACACCTTTCCTAGGGAGAAACAGCATATTGCTAGTACCTCAGAGTCAGCCCTTTTAAGCTGCACTAACTGAGCTTACCTTCTGAGATAACGCTACCCTGAATTTCATCATTCCTTTGCTCCCACTTACTGTTGTGGGTTTTTTTTTACCCTAGCCAATATTTTAGGGGAAAATTTCCTATTTTTGAGATTTGCATAAATTGAATACTACTGTACCTATGCTTTATTTACTTATTTGGTTATTTTGAGACCAGGTCTCACTATGCAGTTCGGGCTGGTCTTCAACTCACTCTGTAGCCCAAGCTGGCCCGAACTCACAATGATCCTCCTGCCTCAGCCTCTCAAGTGCTGGGTTTACAGGCATGTACCACCATGCCCAGCTGCACCTAAGTTTCTGTGACTGATGTTATTTCTCTAAAAAAGTACAGGGAGGGCCAGGCATGGTGGCATACATCTATAATCCTAGCACTCAGGAAGCTGAGTCTGGAGGATCATCGTGAATTTGAGGCCATCCTGGGCTACATAGTGAGTTCAAAGGCAGCTTGGACTACAAAGTGAAACCTTGCCTCAAAAAAAAGATTCATTTACTTTCAAGTTTTATGGTATTCCATTGTATGAATAAACTCTTGCTAGATTCATTATCATGAATAGGATATTAGAACCTTCTTCAAAATGTTGCCTGAGCACACGTGCAGCCATTTTTTTGTGGGGCACGGATAAGGAGTAGAATAGCAGAGTCTTAAGGTGTGCACATGACCCCTGTTTCCAGGTACTTCCAGTTGTTTCTCCAAAGTGGATGAAAGCAGACTATAAGGACTATCTTTTCTCCAACCTACCTGGCCCTTGCTTGGCAAGACTTCCACATTCTGGTCAGCTTAGGAGAGTGAAATATAACCTCATTTTGTTTTAAATGCACTTCTAGGACTCTATGAGACTTGAGTGTTTTTCATACTTACACAATTTTTTGTTGAATCATCTATGAAATGTCTGTCCATATCTTTTGACCATTATTTTATTTGGATTTTGTGTCTTGTCTTATTAATTCATAGGCATTCTCTTTCTTGGGGGTTGGGTTGCTTACTTTCCTCCTTACTGGGAAAAAGTACCTGAGGCCCAGAAGTTAAAGGAGGAAGTTTATTTTAGCTCACAGTTTGCAGAAGCTTCATTCCACAGTCGGCTGGCTCCAAGCAAAGGTGGCATCACAGAGGGGCATCACAGAGGACAGGCAGTCCATAACCACAGGCAGGAGGCGGAAAGCAGCGTCCTTTCCTCTTTTATTCAGGCGACAAGCCAATTAGTTGGTGCTACCCACACCTCTTTAGTAATTCCATTACCCATAACCATCCTAATACAATCAGTGGACTAATCCAGTTATCACATACCCATAATCCATATTACGCTACCCTACATCCAGCCACTTCCAAAAAGCCCTACCTATAAGAACACAAGGCTTTGCGGGCACAGCCAGATTACAAGCCATATCAGGGTGGCTATTGTCTTTAAAGCAAGGTTTAACATTGGTACAGAAGGGTTCATAAAACAAAAACGTCCTTTTTTTTTCTTTTTGAGGCAGGGTCTTGCTATGCAGTTTGTGCTGGCCTTGAACTTGCCTAGTAGCCCAGGCTGGCCTCAAATTCACAGCAATCCTCCTGCCTCAGCTTCCTGAGTGCTGGGATTACAGGCATGCACCACCACGCCCAGCCATAAATGTACTTTGAAAAGACAAAACAACTATGTAACTACCAACTATGTTTAAAAAATTGCTACCACTCAAGAACTCCATTTGCTCCCTGGTATCACAGACTGTTTCCTTTTACAGTCATAAAAACCATACTGACTTTTGTGGCTCTTATTTCATTGTTTTGCTTTTTTGGTGTTTTATTTTCTTTTTGGTGCTAGAGATTGAACCCAGTCATTTAAAAAAATTTTTATTTTTTTAAAATTTATTTATTTATTATTATTATTGGTTTTTATATATATATTCATACAGTGCTGGGGATCGAACTCAGGGCCTTGTGCATGCAAGGCAAGAGCTCTACCACTCGGCCACATCCCCAGCCTCCGCCAAATAATTTTATTTGCTTGTTTCTATATAAAAGATCTCAGTAACTCACTTACTCCTGCCTCAGCCTCCCAGAGTGCTACGATTACCTGAGTACACCACCACACCCAGCTCATTGCTTTTCATAATAGTTACATCACTAAGACTCATTGTGAACAGTGTATTTTTAGTATTGTTTGTTTTAAATGTCAAAATGAATTCACTCAGTTGCTATTTGCTTGTTGTGGCAAGCAAATATATTCATTATTGTTATACTCATCATGTTAAAAATTTCTGTTCTAAGTATTTCATGGTTGGGTAGTTTTGATGTCATAATGTACAATTCACTTACTGTATTGTTGATGGACACTTGGTCCTGTTTCCAGTTTTAACAATGCTAAGAACATTACACTTGAGCGATATTTTTCTCTTCACTATGTTTACACCCCAAGCAGCTGAACCATTAGATCTGAAGTATGCCTATCTTCTACAAGGCATGGCAGAATACAACTATTGGGTGAGTTTGGAGTTCAAGAACAGCCTAAAAAACTACACAGCCAGACCTTGTCTCAAAAGAATAAAACAAAAAATAAATCACAAACATGTATCTTCAACTACTAAGCAATCCTAATTTACTTGTTTTTTTTTTTTTTTTGGCGGTACTGGGGATCGAACTCAAGACCCTGCGCTTGCTAGGCAGGCGCTTATTCCACTGAGCTATATCCCCAGCAATCCTAATTTACTTTCCATTTTCACCAGCAGTGTATGAAAAGTCCTATTAATATACTAATAGCTGCTACAAATAGCTGCTACAGTTTCCAGTTATTTTATTTTTGTCTTTTGGAGGCAGGGTCTTGCTATGCAGTTCAGGCTGGCCTTGAGCTCACTTTGCAGCCCAGGCTGGTGTCTAACTCACAATGATCCTCCTGCCTCAGCCTCCTGAGTGCTGGGATTAGAGGCGTGTGCCACCACGCCCAGCTGAGTTTCCAATCTAGTGAAATCCAGTGGGTACACTTTATTTAAAACCAATCACCATGCCTTTAAAGCACTTTCCTGATTAGTAATGACCGCAAGCACCTTATGTTAATATCTGCTCTTTGGCTTTCTTCATTTTTAAAGCCCCGTGGTTATTTTACCCATTTTTGGATTAGGCTGTCTTTTAAAATTCTTACACATTCTGCACAGTAGCTTGGGTCAACTCGGTGCTTCTCGCTCTTTCCCATGTACTCTGAAGGGGTCAGTCCGTCGCAGCCCGAGGCAGGAGGCCGCCTTCGCGCGTGCGCCGCAGCCTCCTGTGCTCGCGTACTGCGCAGGCGCATCTGTCCTTGCCCGTTCTCTGGCTGCTTCAGAGGCGGCTTCCGGTCTCCGCTCAGTCTGTGGTCGGTTATCACAGAGGGGATCATTGCTTTTTATTACTTTTTGTCTATAGCCTGTAATAGTTAGGCGTCTGGTGTTCATTAAGGCCTCCATAATTGCCTATGAAAATGTCGCTTTAACTCATTTCGTCAGGAAAGGGATAAAGGAAAAAACACTTCCCTAGGTGTCTCCCTAGAGACGACGCTCGCTTCCACGAGAGGTCCCGCCCAGCGGGCCCTGCGCCCGCTTTCTTCCCCAGCGACCCAACACGCATGCGCGCTCGGAGTAGGCTTCCCGCCACGCCCTGGGAAGTGCGCATGTGTGGAGAGACGCCCTAACCCCCCCCGCCCATATAAAGCCTCGAGCTTCTCCTCGCGAGATACTCCGTGCTCATGCTCGCCGCAGGGGTCGTAGGTCAGAGTGAGCGTCTGGCTGGCAGAAGGAAGAAGATGGCGGTGGAGTCGCGCGTTACTCAGGAGGAGATTAAGAAGGAGCCAGAGAAGCCAATCGACCGCGAGAAGGTGGGACGCGGGCGCTGTGGGGTCCGGGGGCGGCGAGGTGCGCCCGCCGTGCCGAGGGGCGCGGGCCGTGCGCGGCAGCATGCAGTGCCTGCGTAGTTCCGAGGCCGCGACCCCTGCGGGAGGGCCGAGGGGCGGGGAGCTGCCGGCGCGCCGCTGCGGAGTTTCACACCTGCCCTTCCTTGTTGCAGACATGTCCGCTGCTGCTCCGCGTCTTCACCACCAATAACGGCCGGCACCACCGAATGGACGAGTTCTCCCGCGGTAACGTCCCGTCCAGCGAGCTGCAGATCTACACCTGGTGAGCGCGCGGGCCGCCCTGGCCCTCTGCGAGGACGGGCCTGGGAACGACCCCCGCTGCGGGGTTTTGCTTTGAGGGAGCAGGCGCCTGCCAGCTTGTAACTTTAGAGTTAATATTCGGACTTTGGAGTTATTAAAAATTAGTATATCCGCCGGGCGTGCTGGCAACGCCTTTAATCTGAGCACTCTGGGAGGCCGAGGCAGGAGCATCCCATGTTCGAGTTCAACCTGGGTAACTAACAACAATTTAGCGAGGCCATTTCAAAATTTAAAAAGAAAAATTAAAAAGGGGCTGGGGATGGAGCTCAGTGCAAAGACCCTGGATTCAGTCACCAGTTCTGCGTGAACAAAAAGAGGTCCAGCATTCCTGTCACCCTTGTACCTGCCTCACAGGAAAAGGATATGAGTAACATGTGACAGTCGAGTACAGTGTACTAAGCAAACATGAAAAGGGGGAGTGATGTTTAGCGATGCTTGTCAAAGGGCATTTCCACTGAATGGTAAGCCTTAGGTGCCGCCGCTCCAAAAGTGGGGGGAAAGACAATGACTTCTGCACTAGAATTTAGTGGAAAAGCTTTTGGTACGTGTTTAGTGACAGCTGGTGTGCAAGTATTTAATCTCCCTGCCTGTGGACTATGACCATCCTGTGTGCACCCGATCGCTAAGTAACTGTTTCAGTTGACACGGTAATGGGTAAGGCTTTTTAGCAGCAGTAACAGGTGTGTAGTTTTAAAATACTTTTTCTTTTTACTGAGGCAAAATATTGAACATGAAATTTGCCACTAACCATTTTTGAGTATACAGTTGATGACATTAGCATTCACATTGTTGTAAAATCATTTATTTTTATTGCAATCACTGTTTCTAAAACCATTTGGTCCACCCAAAGTAGACTCATTACAATATTTGTTATTCTGTGTCTGGGTTATTTCACTTGACCGTGTTTTTAGGGTTTGTCTGTGTTGTAGCACCCATTGTAATTGTTCTTTAACACAGAGTAATACTCCATTTGCTGTGTACCTGTATATTTCACATGTCTACACTTCTGTTCGGCTGCCTTTGCTTTAATGAGTAACACTGCTCTGGCAGACAAGTGAGTGCTGCTCCCCTGCTTTCACCCTTTGGGATTATCGGAATGGCTATGTGGTTATTTTAATTTTTTGCAAAAAACAAAAATGAAAACAAAAAATTTTTTGAGGTACTACCATACTTTTTCACAGCCGCTGCAGAATTTTATTTTCCCAAGAAGGTGTGTGATTTTAAACACAAGTCCAGTACTTTGGAATTCAGTCCTTTGAAGATGGGACTTTTTTTTGGAGGTACTTGTCAAATATATATAGTAGTGTGATCTTCATTGTGAGCACACTGATAGTAAGAAAAATATTTTTAAGAATAGAAATAAGTCCTTTTTTATGTACAAGTGTTTTCTATGTGTTAGAATAATGGATAAAGAATAATAATCAGGATACAAAGTTAAAAGTCACCTTTAAGACAAATAAAATTAGTCTGACCTCAGAGTTCATGCCAACATTGGAACATTGGGGATGAGGTTAAAATAACTAGGGTTAATTGTGGTTGCAGAATAAAACATGACAAAGTAAAAAATAGGCTCCAAATTTACAGAAGAGAAAGGATGGTAATATGAGTATGTAATGCTTTATGCCTGTTTGACTTCTGTTCAAGTAAAATTTAATAGTTTTTATTAAAATAGAATTTTTATGATACGAATTTTGCCTCAGGATTATCATGTGCTTGGCAAGTTAAATTTTTTCTGTAACACTCTATTGTATATGTACACAAAGGGTGCGTAGGGTGCGTAGAACGATGTTAACATCACTGGGTCCTCTTGATGGGTATTTGGGATATAATGTATTGCATTCCTACATGTGGCTTTCCTCACCTCTAAAGGTATAATGTATCTCGAGTTGGGAAACATAGTCTGCATGGTTGTGCATGCATATACCCCCAGCCCCCCAGCATAGAGGTGCTTTGGGTCTGGAGCATGTCCTTCCAAAGAGACGGAGACCTAGTAGTCTGTCTTGGACAGATCTCTTTGTTTGGGAGTATTTTTCCCTGTCCCAGGCATGTGTACCTCTTTGTTCTGCTTAAGTGTGGGCAGTGTGTATGATGGCCCAGCACCTGGCCAACCCCACTGCTCTGTCTGTAGCACGCTGGGTGGGATATGTATACTATCTCCCAGTGTGGCTGTGAAGAAGACCAACTATGGCGGGGGGGGGTGTGCTCACTATTGAAAGGAATATTTATTTTGTCTTCATATGAGTAAAACATTGTTCCTGCCAATGAGTCATGTCCCTTTTGGGAACTACAACAGCTACCTACAAATCACCTGGGGTTGCTGCTGTTAGATACTCTGCTTTTTGCTGTTCTCCACATGGCTCCTCCCATAATGGTGGTAATTGTTCAAGATGTCATTTTTATACAAACAAAATCTTTAAAAACCTGAGGTGTAGGGCTGGGGATATAGCTCAGTGGAATAAGCGCCTGCCTAGCAAGCGCAGGGTCCTGAGTTCGATCCCCAGTCCCACCAAAACCAAAACCAAAACAAAAACAAACCTGAGGTGTAGATAAGTTGAAGGTAGCATATACATGGTTAAAAATAATGAAAGGTTGAAATCAAGCAGTAATGGCAATCATGGAGAAACAATAGATCTCATCAGCATTCAGAAGGTAGAAACAACAGTACTTGTAACTCAGAAAGGGGAAGAACTGAATATGCTTGGGGGATGATGCAGCATAGATGGGCTGTGGCATATTGAGTGTATGATGCATTCCAATTTCAGCAGTGTGGAAGAGTGTGTTTTAGGGAGAAGATGTTGAGTTCTGTTATGGAAATGTTGAGAAAGTTCTGAGAATAGTAAAAAATGGAAGATGATTATCCTGTATTTTTTGCACAGTATAAATGAAGCTATTGGATACTTCAGTTTGGTGTGGCGGAGATTTGTAAATAGGGTACAGAGCTAGAACTAAATGAGCTCATTAGTTTGATTTGCTCCTTGATGCACATTGAGTTCTTCCGTGTCTTCCTTGTGCCACTTGGTTGCACTTCACAGGCTGTTTCAAGTTCCATCCATGTCATTTTCCTACACTACTACTACACTACTACTACTAGGTTGTAGTTATTTCTGAATGCATATACTTTGAAAGGTTTTTCCAGAATGCCGTATTAACTCAAGGAACTACCTTCAAGTAAATATTTATAGGGTAAAAATGTATATTGTGAGAAGAGCCTGTGATTTCTCTATAACGTATCTTAGGCTCTAGGGCTCCACCTCTAAATAAAATTCACCATATCATCTAAGAAAGAAAAACTACTGTGTACCTTTATGGAAATGCTTTCCTAGAACATACATTTGAAGATGTACTCGAGTTTGGGAGATTCTAAGATCTGGAGGAGTATGCATTTTAAAAATAAAGTTATTTTGTATATTTAAATTAGTTTGAACTATTTTTAAAAGTGGTAACTCACAAGCCTTAAATGTTACATAGCAATAGAAGATAGCATATGGATTTTCTAAAAGCCCTTTCAGCAACTCTTTCTGTGTGGAGGGTGAGGGGGTGCAGTGCTGGGACCAAACTCAGGGCCTATGTATCTTAGTGCTCTACCACTGAGCTACATTGTCAGCTCTCGCACTTTGGCTTTAACTTGTCTAAATGCCTAACATTCAGAGTAGTATGAGTAGTACAGGGAGTATTTAGTATTCATATAGTATTTTTAGCTGCTTTAAAATCAGACTTTAGGCTGGGGATACAGCTCAGTGGCATAAGCACCTGCCTGGTAAGCACAAGGTTCTGAGTTGGATTTCTGGTACAAAAAAAAAAATCAGACTTTAGTATAAGATGGGTAGCTTCTAACATAAAACAATTCAAATGTACTAGCTCCTTGTTTTTTAGTACTCTGGTTATGTTATTGCTGATTAATCAATTGTAATTGCCTTTTTTTTAACATTCAGGATGGATGCAACCTTGAAAGAACTAACTAGTTTAGTAAAAGAAGTCTACCCAGAAGCTAGAAAGAAGGGCACACACTTCAATTTTGCAATCGTTTTTATGGATCTTAAAAGACCTGGCTATCGGTAGGTTACTCCTTGGTTTTAATTCTGTAATCATCTACGGCAACATTTTAATGCTAGGATAATCCTTTCAATCAGTCTTTTTAGTGGGGTGGGTGGTCTTTGGATTTATATTTTCAGAGCTGGTTTAGCTTAATATAGTCCTTAAATTTTTGAACTGTTATAGAGCAAATCTAGCCCTGTATTTATACTGTTTTTTTCGCGGTCGTGGATTTATAGTGCATTCACAGCTGGTTTCCTTTCCTGCAGAGTTAAGGAGATTGGCAGCACCATGTCTGGCAGAAAGGGGACGGATGATTCCATGACTCTGCAGTCACAGAAGTTCCAAATAGGTGATTACTTGGACATAGCGATTACCCCTCCGAATCGGGCACCACCTCCTTCAGGGCGTATGAGACCGTATTAAATTTCATGTACTTTCTTTCGAATTTATTTTCACCCAACTATGTAAAATAAACTTACATACCTTTTCCTCCCCCGATTTTTGCCATGAAGCCTTTAAATTTAAAGAAATTGTAACGCATCTATTTAGGAGTTAGACTTGGTGTACTGTGGTATGAGTTCATGGAAGCACAGGGACAGGGTTTCAGCTCATTTGGGGTTGTACCAAGTAGAAGGTATTTTAAGCCCGAGGGGGCAGAACTAGAAAGCCATGGGATTACATGAGTTCGAGCACAAATTTGTAGTATAGAGGTAGGGTTTTTTGGTTTGTTTTTGCTTTCTGGTGCTGGTGATCAAACCCAGGGCATCATGCCATGCTAGGCAAGTGCTTCACCACTGAGCTACATCCAGCCTCAACAGAGGCTTTTTAGAATAGTGCGAACGCAGGCAAGTTTAGGAAGTTGCTTGGTTGGAAGAGGTTGGTCTGCCTTGATCAGGGCACAGTGACACAAGGTTAGAGTTCCAGTGCTACAATGAAGCCCCTGGTGTTTACAAGTGAGGGAAAAGGACATTTGAAAGGCAAGAACCAGTACAATAGAAGGGGTGCCGCTCAGGGGAAGGGTAGGAAGATTTACCTTCTAAGACCTAAAGAAGGGAGTGGAGAACGGACTCAGCTCCTCTCGGTCGGCGGGCACTGGTGTGTATTTGACCTGAGGCAATACAGGTAGTTAAGACCAGTGGGACAAAGCATTTCAGTCTTGACTCTGCCAGTCACTCTGGAGCCTAGGACACATCGCTTGAATCTTTTTTTTTTTTTAAATAGAAATACTAGCCTATACAATTGTTCTGTTAAATATTCGTAAAGGGTTATAGTAATGCCTGACAGGTTAGAAACAATAAATATTAGAAGTCTGGAACCTAAATCTAGTGGCCCTGTGATGCTGTAGTTCACCCCATGCAACCCACAGATTTACTCATTCAGACTGGATAGACTTTATATACAAAACTCGTGATTTTTGTAGAACAGCAATGACTTACCTTCTCACTTGATGGGAGGAGGGAAAATATGTTTTATTATGTTGGTCTAATGGGTAGGAACTAAGAAAAGGTCACTTTTTATATGCTGTGAACTTTTATAAAGGTTCTCATAGGATCCCAAATCATCCTCCCATGTAGTTGGGTTGCTTTGTCCAGTCCCACTTTGCTTGGTTCCAGCTGCAGCTGTTCCTTTCAAGATACGCTGCAGCTCTCTGCCAAAAGTACAGTTAAAGGGTGGTGTAGGTAATAACCGAGCTGCTCCCCCCGACAAAGTGAGTGTCACCACGACAGCATCTTCCTTAGCATTTTATATCTGTCAGCTGCCTCGCTACGGGCATTGAAACCAAATTACAGCATACAACACTGCCTCTGTCTTCTGGCTTTCCCACAGCAAATCTGGGACTGTTGTGTATGCTCAAACTGTTGACTCAGGTAATGTTTTGGGTATCAGTTGTATGTGTTGTGCACACATGCATGAGTGGCAGAGAAAGATATTAAAACTCTTAGGCCAGGTTTAAAATTCTCTGAGGTTCAAACTGTTGTTCTTTAATAAAACACTGAACTTGGCCTACCTTTTTGCAGTCAATCAAACACATTCCAAACTTGGCTTTTTGTGAAACTGAAGACAACACTCAAATCAGGCTCATCATAATAATGATTTAACTGATTAACTGCTCAGTTTACTGTGTGTCATTTCACTGAGCCTTATAACTGAGATGCTATGACTGGTTTCCATTCCGATAAGAGCCCTACTTTTAACAGCTCGGTAGTGAGACATGAAGCTGGGTATGGGTGGTACACTCTCAGGCTGAGCAACTTAGACCGTGTCCAAAAAAGGCTGGGAGTGTAGCCCAGTGCAGAAGCCCTGGGTTCAATCCCCAGTACTGCCAGAAAAAAAAGAAAAAAAGAGTAGGGCATGTGGACCTTTCTGCCTTAAATCATTGTAGTCTGGCTGCTGCCCACACTACGCTGACACTGCTGTCATAGTGAAATCATGCCCTACAGCAGGTAAGTGTCTGCCAAGATAGTCATCTCTCATGTTGCTGTGTACCTACTTTGTACCGAAACTACAAACATCCAGATATGGTCATAGGATCTAACTTTTTACTTAGACACGTTGCTTTTGCTAGTAGCTATGATTTCCCTGGGTCTGTAATAAAACAAGTTTGAAGGAAGAATATCCTACTAGAACTCTGTGACTAGGCTATTTTATGAAGAGACAGGGATTTTTTTTTTCCCCAGTTAAAATTCCAGAGAGCTAGGGACAGGCTAAAACCTAAAAGCTATTTTAATACTATATATTAACAAAAGTCCTTGCCTAGGAATGTTATATAAAATTTATTGTAAAATAATGTAGTAAGACCCACAACTTACAAAATTTAGGAGTCAATGAGATAGGTTCGCGGGTAGTGAGTGATAAACGTTAGTTCCGTTAAAGAAGGAAAAAGGTATTTTTGCTGTTCAGAATTTCCAGCTCTGCCTAGGCTAGCATGCCAGCCCAGTAAATAGAAATTCATAAAATTTGAGAACAGTAAAGCCATTAGCCAAGTATGGTAGTACATACCTGTACTCCCAATAATTGGCAGGCCTGCAGCAGGAGGATCATAAGCTCAAGTCCTGCCTAAGTGTTATTAAGACCCTGTCTTACAATAGGGCTGAGTATGCTCAGTACTAGGGCCCTGGGCTGGGTTCAGTCACTACCTTCAAAAAATGAACCTCCCAACAGGTTTTCAAAATCTACATTTTAGAGTTAGAAGAAGCTGGCAGAAAATTGAGTGCTGCCACATTCCTCCTCAGCTTCCCTTAGCACTTTGAGTACCCCATCTGCTGCATCAGTACTGTAGGCCTGCCAGTCTTAAGAACCTAGCAAGGAAGAAAGCATAGAAGTACTGTGGTAAGAGGAGACCAGAACAGGTATGAAGAAAAATGGCCACTGAAGGCAGTGCTGTGTGTAAGATGAGTGTTCTGGGGTTGGCAAAAGTGCTTTTTTAAGTCCTAAAGAAGTGGACTTGTGATCCAGTAAAGGATACAACCTAAGCAGAAGAGGAAGTGACAACTCACAGCTTTTTATGTACTGCTGACAGGAAAGGGAAGTCATCAAAGGCTTAGTGTCCTCATCTGGAAAATAGGTTCCTACCTCAAAAAATTCCAAGAATGAACTAATTAAGTTTACAACCATTCCTGGCTGAGTAAAATCTCAGTGACTGATGTTCACACTGATTCATTAGATACGTCGATCACCAGGGTAATAAACATAACAAGTCTTTCAGCATGTGATGTGGGGGGCAGAAGAACTTAGAAATACTCCCAACAAGAATTTCATTGTAGACGGAGCCAAGTAGTGAGGGATGAGAATGCTGAGAAAGAACTAAGGGAAGACCTCTTACACTGCTAAAGTCTTTGATTAAATGACATTTAATCTGTTCCAGGAATATGTCATCTAGGACTTTAAAGTGAAATAACCAGTGCCTGCCTGGCAAGCACAAGGTTGTGAGTTCAAATTCTGGTACCAAAACAAAACAAAACAAAATTCCAGCTGGCTAACTGAAAGTTGGTGAACCGTTCACCCAGGAAGTCCAGGGATAGAGCTAGCTGGCCTCAGCCAGCTTATGATGCCATCCTACCTCAGTAACGCTTGGGCACCTCTGTGCCAGCTGCCTGGACAGGTAGCACACCGCTCTTTCACAGTACTTCCTTGGGCCCCAGGCCTGGTTCATGCTTGGGGCACAGCCAGTCACTGGCAGGGTCAATTATGGAGCTGCTTGGTTGAGCCAGAGCTGGGCTACATGTTCTTTGCCTGCTTTTGTTTTGCGGTACCAGGGATCAAACTCAGGACGTTGTGCTTGCCAGGCAGGCACTTAATCCACTGAGCTGTATCCCCAGCCCCTGGCTACATGTTCTTAAGTATAGTAGTAGGGAGCAGAAACCAGGCAGCCATCCACTGTTTGAGGAAATGAGAAAGTGAACCATGCTAGGCATGGTGGCACATGTCTATAATTCCAGCAACTATGGAGGCTGAGGCTGAAGGATTGCTTCAAGTTCAAGGCCAGCCTGCACTTCAAGGTCACTTTGAAGGCCACCCTGAACTACATAATGAGACCCAATCTCAAAAAAACCCAGCTGTGTGTGTGTGTGTGACTCCAGGCAAAAAGCAGCCAGTGTGTGCAAAGCCTTGAGGCAGGAAGGACCGGGGTCACGGGTGAGGTATGGTCAGGGCAGACGGGGGTGGGGTGGGGATGTCAGCTGGGGTCAAATTAATGAGTCATGAAAGATCCCAATGAGAGGTTTCAGGAGCTAGAAATATTGCTATTGTAAGGAACAAGTCAAGAGGGGTAAGGGAAGGCTACATTCTGGACAAACTAATTTTAAGGGGCCAGGGCTATCACAAAACTGGAGAACCCTCGCAGACAAACCAAAGCTTAACCCCTTACTGCCAATCTATAGTACACCTTTCTGCCCTTATGCCCCCCTGGGGGCTGCCTGTTTCAATAAAACTCAAGAGCTGTCCAAAGCCATGGTCTCCTGCCTCACTGTCCTCTTCAGTCCCTCCCACACTTCTTTCGAGCACGCCACCAGAACTCATCCGCGTTAGAAACAACGCCTTTGTAGGATCCAGCACCAGCCCTCAGTCCTTTTTACCTGACCCCTCAGCAATAGCAAGTACTGAGCTGTGTTCCTGTTTCACTACCTTCTCCCTCCTTCAGCACTCATCTGGGTCTGTGAGCGACGGGTGGGTGAGCAGGGAAAGAGGCAGACAAAGGTCAGTCATCAACATATGTAAGGGTGATGCAAATACATGGTGAGCGTTTAAAATTCTTTAAACATACACAGTAGAAGATGTTGTCAGGAATGATGGGGTGTGTTCACAGTGAGGGGAAATGTTTTGAGGGGGATTCGTGAAATGTGTCTTTCACTGCGGCTTAGCAATCACTATTTTTTTTTTACTCACATCTTACTCAGCTGTTTACAGCAATTTCTGTCCTGTAAACTGGTGGGCCCTCATCTGCCTTATTTATCAGATATCCCCAAAGTCAAAATGACTGAATGAAAACATTTTCCATCAGTTTGCAACATTAAGGCAGCTGCAACAGCACAACTAACAGCATAGAAGAGGCCTCCAGAGCTGTTTTTGAAAGTGGTGAGGAGGACGTGTTTGAAGCAAAGTACAGAACACAGGGTTTTGGGGATAATGGTAATGTGTCTTCTACTGTAATAAATTTTTAAAAATATAAAACATTCACAGCTGGGCCATGTACACACGTGTAGCACTTGGGAGGCTGAAGCAGGAGGACTCAAGGACAGCCTGAACTACGCAGCAAGATCTGTCTTAAAATAATCCCAGCCCTCGGGGCTGAGGCAAGAAGATCACCACGAATTCCAGGCCAGTGTGAATTACACAATAAGACCCTGTTGCAAAAAGAAACCCCAAAAAACAAAAACAAAAACCCATGTATCTTAGAAGTAATTTATTTTACATTATATTTAATAACTATACAGTAATTCATAGAACAAAGCACATCAGGGTTTTTCTTTGGTGACAATTTTGTGACAAAATAGAGCACAATGAGACAAGTCTTCTGTTTGATATTCAGAGCAATCACACAAAGGTAATTTTCACCTCGTCAAATTCCTGAAGCTACTCCACGGAGGCCACCTGTGATGCCTGTCAGTTGATGCCTGTCAGTTGTTGCTTCATTTGTAACTGGTCTCTACAGAACACAGGGTCCTCACAGACCTAGTGGCTGGAACCTGAAAAGTTCTTCCAGCAGAACCATGGTAACTGCTCTCTAGTTAGCCGTTTTAATCAGAAGAATCTCAGGATCGATGGACGAGGCAGCTGAATCTACAGGCAGTTCCCAGGTCCTGAGGGCCCAGTGATGGGACCCAGGAGGCCAGGCCGAGCTGGCAGGACGCTCCCAGTGGGGCTCAGGACCTGCTCTGGAGTCCAGCCTAAGAGCAGGGCCCAAGAAGCCAGCAGCCACGTGTGCAAGGGGCTGATGTGAAACTGAAACCAACACACAGTGCAAAGCTAGCAGAAGGAAGGAAAGCACATCCCAGAGTCCCCGGCTCAAAAGGTCTGAGATGCCACGCATCTCCACTGGTCACAGTGTAGGTGCCCGATCTATAACCCCCTTTTCCTCAGCGCACCCGACTGGTCCGCAAAGAGCCACAGTCTTGAGAGAGCACTGATTACATACAAGAGGTAAGAGACTGGACCAGTCCTAAGTGGAGACAACAGAATGGTAGAGTGGAGATGGCATGAGATGATCAGGGCCCTCCTCAGGCACAAATAGCCTTTACATTTTACTGAAATCATTTGCGCCACCTCTGCTTCCTACTATATAAGCCATTCTGTTAGATGAAACAGTGATGTAGGAATATAAAGAGTAATCTTGAAAAACTGAGTAACAAGGTACGTGTCAACAAGATTCAAACCAAATCAAAACTTGCTGACTTCATAAAAAGTAAATATCCTATCAGTGTCCATGTTCCTCTTTCAAGCGGGCTGGTTTTCAGAGGAAAAGTGGGGAAGGGATGTAAACAACAGTCAGTCCAGCTCTGCTTTGTCCTGTTCTGTTCAGTTTCTATAATGGATACAATTTCTATCAACACATAAAAATTTAAAATATCAAGAAAGTATAATGAAAATCCGTCAACAAAACACACGATAACACAGTCGCCATATATTTTTTACATTTATAAAGTACTGTAGTGATACCTTAATTCACAAACTTAATTTTCTATGAAAAGATGGTCAAGTTTGTGTCACCTGATACAGAGTCGGTAAACAAACACGAAATTTTGGCCAAATGCTTCTGCTTGCAAACCAAATTGCCAACAAAAGCGCTTGTGAACTGAGGCACCACTCTAGCTGGGAAGATTCCCACTGAGATCACCACACATGTAAACTTGGGGATCTGAGACTCACAGGCCACAGTTTCTGTATCAAAATACAGAAGACAGGCTATTAATCTAAGCTGGTGTACGTCACTTAAAATTGTATTTTTACTCGCGTTTGTTTTAAATGGCCCCTCACGTGACACACATCTTTTCTTTAAACAGCAGTGCAACTCACTTTCACCGGTTTTCTTTGTTGCCAACCTCTCAGACGTTCCATTCTTCAGGTTTGCGGAGCCCTTTCCTGGGAGGCACTGCTTTCACTGCTATTGGAGTAGCTAGATTTGAGTTATATTTTGACAAAATCTGAAATAAAAATAAAAGTCCTTTTGATCAAGTTGTACGAATGACATAAATCTATGAGGTACTATGAAACATTCAGAGAAAGCCATTGAAAATGGAAAGATAAAGGTTACTTAAAATATTTACACTGTTTTTTAACAGTATATACATTCAACAGCAATAAAACATGGAGCTACTAGGAATTTAACTTGGATATTAAAGTTTGACCTTTAGAACCTTCCAAAACGCACTCTATCTTAGGCCAATGGAAACAAAGCAGCAATACACCCAAGAGCAAATTAAGCCTTTACAAAGATGTCAGGGAAATACAGAGAAGAAAAATCTGAAATGAATCTTCACAACAAAGACCATCACTTACAATGAGTACAAAAGGCTTTTTTTTTTTTTAAATCTTTTTGAGATAGGATCTCACTATGCAGTTCAGGCTGGCCTTGAACTCACTTTGTAGCACAGGCTGGTCTCAAACTCAAAACAATCCTCCTGCCTCAGCCTCTTGAGTGTTAGGATTATGGGATGTGTGCCACCATACTCGGCTTAGTGAGTACAAAAGAATCTAAACTTCTTTTCAGGCATAAATAAGTGATATATTTTAAATACAAGGTTTCATTCTTTTCACAAATGAGAGAAAAATCAACCATGCAGAGATGTTCCTTTACCCAGTTTATTATATCTCCCATGAAAGCAAAAACATTAAAATTAAAATTAAAAAACCCCAGGATAACAGGTATTTCTGTTTCATAGGATGAGCCAGTTCTAATAGCATTTTGGTATATTCGTAAGTGACTTGTCCTTCTCATGGTGCTTCATAAACCAGGACTATTTCTAGGATAGTTATTAAAAATGCTTCCTGAAAGTTGTATCACTAAAAATATGGCAAATCACTGGTTTGTACACAGCTCAGAAGAGGTTTAGCCAGGCAGTCTTAGAAAGGCCTGTCAGCCTAGAATTTTTATATTTTCTCAACCAAAACTAATATATTAGCCTGATGATAAATATGACACTTTATATGCAATTTCAGGTCTTAAGTATCTAATTTGAAAACAGTATGAGAAAGAAAAGTCCTGCCTGGAAATATTACCTGGAGAACATCTTCTGGAATAGCAGTTACTTCTGGAGGTGTGGGTGTTCTGAGCAGATTCTCATAAGATGAAATCATAGGAGAGGAGAGGTCTGCAAAATTCTGCAAGCATTTGTCTGAATTTAAAACTAATGAAGTACAATCTTTAACTTCAAAATCATTTGAGGAACTGTGTGATTCTGATAATGGATAATCTGTGGGTACCTACAGAATTAAAAAATCATTAATTATGGTAGTAATAAAAATTATTGGAAGTCTCTACTAGCTGCAAAATGATTCCTTTTTCCCTAACTAGGTTCTACACAAAATCTAGAAATAGGGCCAGGGACATAGCTCAGTGGCACAAGCACCTGCCCAGAAAGCACAGGGTCCTGAGCTCAGTTCTCGGCACCAAAAAAATAAATAAATCTAGAACTAGAAGAAATGGCATGTGGAAGACAAAAATATCTTCATTACTAATAAATATGTAAGGTGAGAACTGAATGAAACATTACCCCAACCCAATTTAAATAGCCTCACCCACCCTGTCTCCGGCAGCACTAAACTGGGCCGAAGGGAGTCCCAAAGTCCCAGCACACGTGAGCAAACGCCTCCACAGGCCCTCAGCAGCTCCTCCGAGGTCAGCAGCTCTGAGCTAAGTTCCAAGTGCAATGTATTCCTCTAGGCCAACCACACAGGGAAGTCACTTTTGTCTCCTTAGGATCAGAGTCATTTACAAAGAGAGGGCCTGGGAGTATCATGTCAATATGATACCTTCTGTGGGAATCAAAACCTAAGCATATTAACTGTAAAAGCCAACTACCAACAGGCTGATAACCTGATGCAGGAACAGATGATGCAACACTGTTCAGCTATAGCTGCACTGACCATAACATTACCCACAAACCATAGGGTGTTGTTTAGTAATTTTTTTTTAAGTGAAAACTTAAAAATTAGTTCCTCAGCTGCACTAGTTGGATTTTGTGTTCAGTAACTAACTATATATATTTAGTGAACATATTAAACATTGTAGATTATGAAACATTTTCAATCATTATTTACAATTCTACTGGACACCCCAATAAAGTATTGTTTGTGTATAGTACTGGTTGTTTTAAGTGCTACTACTGACTCTAAAAAGTAATAAGCTTTTTGATTATTGGTAATTTTAACTAGAAAGATTTAGAGGAAACAAAAGTCATTGAATCACCCAAACTTTGGTGTGTTTCTATTAATTAGCAACACATATATTTAAAATACATGTGTCTGGGCCTGGCGTAGTGGCACATGCCTGTAATCCCAGCACTCAGGAGACCGAGGCAGGAGGGTAGTTGGAAGTTTGAGACCAGCCTGGGCTACAAAGTGAGCTCAAAGCCAGCCTGAACTGCATAGCGAGACCCTGTCTCAGACAAAATAAAATAAAATACATGTGTCTGGAACTATCATTGTATTTGAGTCATTAGTATAGAGTTTTCAGTTTTACAGAAATTTACCAAAGCTGTGCTGCTCTTTGTAGAAGGAACTTTCAAACCAGGAGTGCAGAAGGTAGGTGCCAAAGGGGCATCTGTATACTCGGTATCTGGAAGACAAAATGGGGATGAAGACAGATTTGAAAATAAAGTTGAAGTAAAAATTTCCACTTTTAAGAACTGTCCATGTAATCTGTGTACTTATCAACAGCCTAAAAAACAGGAGTACATGGTAGCACATGCCTGTCATCCCAGATACTTGGGAGGAGAAGCACAAGTTGGTGGCCCAGTCTGGGCAGGACCCTGTCTCAAAATGAAAAATAAAAAGGCTGGAGATGAAGGTCAGTGCAAAGGTGCTGGGGTTCAAGCTCAGTAACACAACCAAACAACAAAGCTTAAAAATTCAACTACATTTGGTGCTTGACCAGAAAAAAAAACTCATTCAGATACATTTATTATTAACATTAAAAGTCCAGCAAGATTACAAAAGCAGTACATACGTAACTGAATGGTTCTGTTTTAACACAATACAAATGAACAAGCTCTTAAAAAAATACTGTATTTGAAAAGTCTCACAGCAGCAACAAAGATAACTATAAATAAATCTATTGAAAATTGTGCAAAACCTTAATAGAAAAAAATTACTAAACTGTTGAAAAAGGAGACATTCATTTGCTCTCCAAGATATCACAACTTACTTGAAAACTATAGTAACTACAAGCAGTGTTCACATGGACCAGTATGGAAAAACTGACCACCGTGATAAAGACCCATGCATGGAGACTAGCTTTCCAGAGCACAGAGCACTGCAGCAGTCTCACAGGTTTACGCCAGCCTGAACCATGCATGGTGTGAGTGGTAGTCATGCAGGGGACACTCACGCAGGCACCACCAGTGGTTCAAATGCCCAGCAGGGAGGGAGACATACGCATCGCGGCCCCTTGTGAATGTACTGAAAAGAAATCACCCGGTTACTGAGTGCTGCTGAGATTGAGCAGCCCTGCTCTCAAGCCCCACCCCTGTCCATCGTTTCCCACAGCCAGGAACCCTCCACTCTTTGAACCCCTTGCTGATGGAGTGAGGGATGACCTGCTGCTTCTGCTGGCATGTAAGAACTCAACAGAGAAGCACAGGAAGAAGACCCTACTACTGTGCAAGGGTCACAGGCGATCGTGACAGAAACTGGTGAAGACATTTAAGAAATCTGCCTGTAGTGGGATTACCCTCCAGAGTCAGGACCTGGAGAAGTGGCCCGGTTCTGGGGTGCCCAGCACAAGGACACGCGCCAGTTCCTGGGGGAGACTGGATTGGCCATGGGCGATCAACTGGAGATGCATAGGTTTTAAGCGTTTGTAGTTCACTGATGCTTAAGTGAGGATTTCCTTGCAATGAGTAGAATTCCCTTCTCATAGCTTGTGAAACTCCTTCATGCAATCAACTGAAAAGAGACATGCTATCTAGTCTTGAATTCCCTCACTTCAACAGAGGTTGGGGAGTAGATACTGCCAGTGTCCAGCTTGGAGCAAACAACGTGATGTTTCAGCCAAGCCCAGGGTCTCCAGGCCAGGCAGCCACGTCTCAGAAAAGCTCCTGGGCTCTTCCTCTGCAGTCCTCTGCCCTAACAAAGCACCACCAGAACAATACCAGGAAATCCTGAGGGGGTGGGGTGGGCAGCAGCACAGGCTGCCCCACCAGAGGGAGCCTTGGGTCCTAACAGCCCCACTGGAGTCTACCCTCCAGGGAGGTGACAAGATGTGTGCTTGCCTCACAGGCCACAGACCTGACATCCTAGCAAGGGGATGTTCAAACAACAGGGCGGGAGCTGCCCTGATACCAGTTACGCCTCTGACAAGGAGACAAATGCCACGCTGATGCTGCCAGTCACAGAGCTCACAACGCATCAGCAACAGCTGCCCAAGACATTAAGTAACCTGGCTTTGGTTTTCTTTCTCCCTTACAGTTTTTACGTCTTACTTGTTTGCTTGGTTTTTGACGACTCAGTCTCCCGAGTCTCAAAGGCTACCACTAAGCTTACATCACAGGTCATTCTTCAGCAGCAATTAGGCATTGTCTATGGCAAGTAAAAATATGCCTATCTTTGACCTAGGGCAGCGATGGCGAACCTTATAGAAACCAGTGACCGAGCTGCAACCAAAACTCTTTATTTCTTGCAAAGTGCCAGCACTGCAATTAACCCTAAATATTGAGGTTTGGAAAAAACAACTCTACATTAACACCTTTTGTCCTAAAAGAAAAACAACACCAGGGCCACAGATTCTGCCACCGCTCACCTGGGGATTCGATTTCTCGATGCAAGATATACATACACAAGAGGAATTTCACTAGAGCACCGACATAATAAAACATAAAACAACTATGTCTTAGGAAGCAAATGAATGTAATAGGGCTTATTTATATACTGGAATACCATTACTGATTTCTAAGGGTTGGACTTACATGCATAAATACAGAAAGCAAACATATATGGATAAATACAGAAAAGCAGCAAGGTCAAAGAGTATGAACTGGATGTTGCTACTCCTGTAAAATTTTAAATAACAGAACTACAGAAAAGATCATCACTTTGGGAAAAAGATTAGAACAAAGGGGCAGGGCTGGGACTTAGCGGACGGTATTTTATTGCAGGAAAAGTCTGAAGCAAATATGGTGAGATGTTAATGTTTACTCAGTCTGGTACTTATTTGTAAGTATGCACCTAAACTCTGGGGATTTTAGGACAAGCACCAGGAGTGAAGGTACAGGTTTGCAGCGAAAGCCCAGTGCACAGAGCCCAATGCCTACAACGGAAGCATAGCATGGGCCCTGGATTCCGGCACCAGGCTGAACCCCGAAGTCAAGACAGCGAGTTTGGGCGCCTGTGGGGCTCCGGGCGCGAGAGCACGCACCAGTCAGCACAGGGTTTCTGAGCCAGGAGGTCGCCAACAGTTTGCCTACTTGTCTCACGGGGACTTGGGTGGGGCAAAAGAGGCAGCGAACAGGGACCGTCTCAGAGTTCAGTTAGACAGCTCTATCAGAAACAACTTCTGAGGATGAATTCACAGCGAAGAAAGTCAAACTAGAGGAAGAACCAGACCGCCGAGAGGAAACGAGGCCATGGGACAGCCACACCTGCTGTACACACATGCTCCGGGGACTCGGGAGGGTGAAGGCGCGGGGGGCCGGGCACTAGGACGGGGCCGGGAGAGCAGAGCGCACACTGCCTGCAGCGCTTCGGGCGCCAGGTCCCTCACTTCCCTATAAATGTGAGAGAAAATGCTTACAAAGTAGGCACCTATCTGGAGTAAAAGCTCAATAGAGGGATGAAAATAATATTCAGACAGTAGGGGAGTGACAGTACACTGGAAAAAAGACCTAAGTGAAGCACAAAGTAGCACAGAGAAAGAGAAGGAAAATATGAAACAAAAGTTAAGCCGAGAGGACAGAATGATAAATTCTAAACCATATCTTCAGCCAGGTGCAGGGCTCACCCCAGCACCAAGGCTGAGGCAGGACTGCCAAGAGCTCAAGGCCAACCTAGATTATAGAATGAGACCCTGTCTCAAAAAACGAAAAAGGCATGGCCCTGAATCAAGGCCAGCAGTTTTCTGTAGCTGTTGGTTTCAAGCAGGAGCCTAAAGTGGTATCTTTCTATGGTCTGTTGGCCATTTCAGAACTTTAGAAATGTAATGGTCAATCCATTAGAAAGAAACAAATAACTAAATAAATTTTACAAGAGGACTTCAAGATGGCGACCGGGTAGGCAGAGGAGGGAGAACCTCCCAGGGGAATGCCACTCAGACAAAGGAATACAGGAATATAGCAACATGTGAAGGATAGAAGGGAAAGAGGTGGGTATCCTGAACCTGATCAGGAAGGATCTGAAATGGGAATTGAAGCCCTCGGAAAGACTAAGCAAAACCTCTGCTGGAGGAAAGGATCGGAAATCCGCCATGGCGCAGTCGGAGGGAGAGGAGAAGGAGGAAGTCACTGCTCCAAGCACACCCGAGGCCCGTGCCCTCGTTCTGGCATTCGCAGCTTCAGCCTCAGAGGCCCACGCTCACGGAAGCCTCCCAACTCAGCCAGGGGAGAGCGGAGTTCCGAGAGCTGGTCCAGGGCTGGAGAAAGGAGGGCGCAGCCAGGAAAGGAGGCAATGGCGGTCAGGAGCACTTGTCGAACCCAGTGTGAGAATGAGAGGTTGCGACAGCCACTGGGGCAGAGTCCCACCCTGCGGCAACCTTCCTAATCAGTGCCTGGAGAGAATCAATGCAACTAGTACACAGCCCACCACACCCGGCTCTGCGCCTGCCTCGAGATGGTGGCCCCTGTCTCTCTGCTGGGTGAGCAGCTACTGGCGGAGAGCAGCGGGGGGGCCTCAGCGGCGAGCTGCGGTGGCTCCCAGGGATCTGGCCAAGGAGTGGACGGGGGCTCCAGCACTACAACGGGAGGGAGATGCAGATGGAGGTGGATTGCGTGGCTCCACGCCTTTCTCACTCCAGCATCAGGCAGGAAGCACGAGCTGGGTTGCTGGGACTCAGCTCCCACCCTGAACTTTCTCTAGGAGCACCTTGAGTCTCGGCGACTTGAGCAAGCACTGCCTGTTTCTGGCAACAATGGGACGAATCCACGGTCTTCAGGACTCACACCGAACTATTAATGTGAGCACCAAGAGGGTCTCCTTACAGCTTGCACATGTGGACCTTGCATGAACCCATAGCAACAAATCAGATGAAAAGCAGCAGACTGGGAGTCTGAAAAACAACAACATACTCTATACAGCAGACCCGAGAAAAGCCTCCAACTCTAATCTAGAACTAATCTTTAAACTCAGTTCATACCCTGAACTAACACAGTGAGAACGGGCCGGGGAGATTTCAAGCCCTTGTGCCAAGCATCGTAGGTTCGTCCAATGCCCAGCTGCAAGGTGTGGGGAACGGTAATACTGGAGATCAGGAGGAGGGAGGAGGAGAAGAAAGGGCCTCCAGCATCGAGGCAATGGGACAGAGCTGAACGGGTCACCGAGGGCACCCTGACGGGGATGCGTGCCCCGTGGCTGCTCTACTGTGGGCCCTGCGGCTGCTCCGCTGTGGGCCCAGCTGAGGGCACCCCATGGACTGGACCCGCCCCCACCCATAGCACAGCGACGGGATGGAGCTGGGCGGTCCACTGTGAGCACAGGTGCTTTTCCACCTCTGACCATGGCAGTTTGTATACACCCATGTATGTTATAGTATAGTCTGAGGCAGCTATATCTCTTCCCAAGGCAAGAGTTCAGGGGTATAGATAAACCCAGGAATATAGTTATTATCACAGAGAAGATGACTGATTGAGTGGGAGGGCAATGGAGATGAGGGAGGAGAAAACTGAATGATCCAATGGGCCATCATCTGTGTAACTGAGTAACATGAGAAGGTAACATTATGTAGGACAGCATCCAGAGCTAATTCCCTTCTATGTTCTCTATAATTTTGTATTTCCTCAATTGTTTTTATATTAACAGAAGTGAAGATAACTTTATATTATACAGCATCCAGTGCTAATTCCCTACCATCTTCTCTATAATTTGGTATTTCCTTTAGTGTTTATGTGTTAACTAATGTAAAGATAACATTATGTAATACAACATCCAGTGCTAATTTCCTACTGTATTCTGTATAATTTTGTATTTTCTATATTGTTTATGGCTTATTCTGGTTCATATGTCTCCATTCTTGTCTTTAAAATTAAAAAAAAAAAAAAAAAAGGCAGAAAGGAAGCCAAAACCATAAAGTAGAATACATTTTAAAGAAATTTCAGGGGAAAAATTGAGAAACTAGAAGAAAGCTAATATTGTTAAAGAAATAATGTCAGGGTATTTTCCAAAATTAATGACATGAATCTTTGTTTGAAAAAAACATACTAAATTCTAACAATAAAAACAAACATAAATACAGACAAATTTTAGAGAATATCAAAGGGAAAGCAAAAGTGTCAGAGACCACCGGAAAGAAGACATCATCTGCACAGGAAGCCAATCAGATGAGCAACACTGTGCCCACCAGCAGCAAAAGATACTCAACATCAGTGCAGTAATCTCTTTAAAACACTGAAAAATCAGTCCCCAGAAGAAGAAAGTATAAACGAGTGAAGAAAACAACTCTCCCTCCAGTGGTCTCCCCACAGCTCCGGCACCATTCAGGAGCGTGCAGGGCTGAGGATGCAGCTCTGTGGTAGATAGAGCGCTTGCCCCGTGTGCACGGGAGGCCCTGGCTTCTGTCCAGCAGCACAGGGCAAAACCAAAAAGATGTCCTCAAGACAGAACTGGACGAGATGACTACAGTGCACTGGAAGTAACACCTTCAAAAAAACTACTCGTGTATTTTACCAAGAAGAAAACAGTCCAGAAGGGATGAGTGTGAGAAAAGATATGAACCCAGAAACTGACCAAAGTACCAACGTTTAATTTCCATGGAATAAAGGTGCCTTGTGGGGAAAAAATGGGGCCCAAGCAAAACACACGAGAAACTGTTAAACTTCCACCTAAGCAGATCAGTAACAGGTGACCCTAAGCTTTCCTTTCCTTCAACAGAACACACTACTGGTGGTATACTGAGGGGCTTTAGGAAGTAACCTCTTCTTGAGGAAGCCCACTGCTATTCAGAAGTTAGTTGTTGGGTTTTGTTTTTTTCTGTCTTTTTGAGACAGGGTCTAGCTATGCAATTCAGGATGACCTTGAACTCACTTTATAGCCCAGGCTGGTCTCCAACTTCCAAAGATCCTCCTGTCTCCGCCTCCCAAGTGCTGGGATTACAGGCGTGCACCACTACGCCTAGCCCACTATTCAGAAGTTATACAAATGTTCTCCCTTACCATTTTCTTTTTTTCGGTCTTTTTGAGACAGAGTTTCACTATGCAGTTCAGGTTGGCCTTGAACTCACTTTGTAGCCCAGGCTGGCCTCGAACTCTCAGCAGTCCTCCTGCCTCAGCCTCCCGAGTGCTGGGATTACAGGCGTGCACCACCGCGCCCGGCTCCTTTACCATTTTCTATAAAGTTTATATTCCAGGCCTGGGGACATAGTTCAGCAGCACAGCACCTGCCTGGCAAGGAGGAGGTCCTGAGCTCGATTCCCAGTTCCCAAAAAAGTTTATACTCCATTGGGAACTGATTCGAGCATGGTGTGAGGTGACAGTCCTTTTCTTTTTTTTTTTTTTGACAGTCCAATTTCTTTTAAAGATCAGCATCTCTCCAGTGTAGTCATACTTTTTTATATCATGTACGCTATAAGCTATGATTATACTAACAGTTATACTAGCCTGCATATACTAACCTAATCAATCAGTTATACTAACCTGCTCATACTAACAATACTTAACTAATTTAATAACATCAGTTTATGTCAGTATAATTAGTACAAAAAGAAAAATTTTCTGAAACTATATCTAAAACTTGGGAAAATCTGATAGCTATTTTTAATACATTTGCCAATAAATTCGGTGTAGATCAAGAGATGCTAGGATTTTTTTATCTTTATATTTTCACACAAAAAACTAATGTTTTCATGTTTGCTTGGATACATATGCAAATAGTACATGAAAATTTTCCTTAAGTTATTCAACTAGCTAAAAAAATTCACAATTTGAGATGATAGACAGTATATTCTAGATGTGGTTTATAAAAGAAAGATAATATACAACTTTATTTCTTTATTTTCGGTTTTTCTGAGATGGTCTCACTACGCAGTTCAGGCTGGCCTTTTTTTTTTTTGGTCAATGTAAAACTTTAATCAATAGGTACAAGCTAAACTAAAAGAAAAGAACTATGACTCTACACCAAAGGACTGGTGAGTGAGTATGTTTCCATTTGTTGGGAGGGCTGGGGTAGGCACGGGGGTGGAACACAGAGCATTCCCACGGAATGACATCCCCAATCTTTTGTACATTGTTTTAAATTTTAATTGCTTAGGCTGGGCTCCAACTTGTAATCCTCCTGCCTCAGCCTCCAAGAGTGTTGGGTTGACAGGCACGTACCACCACACCCAGCTCAAATATACATGTTTTAAATTAAAATGTTAGTAATGAAACTGACAAATAGTGAAAACGAACAGTATTAAAAATCTATCAGAAACTTTTCTTTCTCTTGGAGAAAATCATGACAAACGAGCAGAATTGTACTTAAGTTCAATGTTACAGATTAAAAAGATGCAAAAAGCTATTAGAACATCTAAGATGATAGCTGGTAAAGAATATAGCTGAGTTTGTTTTTAAAACTCACCACTTTTTTCCAGCTGCTGGAATACGGGGCCAGGCGTGGCAAAGCAATTATCACTGGTTGTGGCTTCTGTTTCTACAGCTACCTCCCTAGTGACAATTCATAAGAAAATTATAAAATTAAAATAATTAATATTAAACCTCTGAGGAAAAATGTAACCTTACAATGTATCATGAAGCCAAGAGTAGTTCAGCGTTTTCTTTTTTTATGTAGTGAAAGTCCCACAGAACAAATCTTTTTAAAATACACATATATAGCTGTGGTTCATAAAAGGTTAGTAAGAACCATTTCTATTGACAGTCTTGAAAATGCAGTAAGAATCTCTAACTTACAGGAAAACAACTAAGCTCAACTAATTAGTTTAAAGTGGAAATTATGTAGCTCATGGGTTCAAAATTATAAAGTAGAATTTTGTAACCTGTGTACAGAAACAGATAAAAAGCCGTCAAGTGTTTGAGTAAAAACTGATCCTACCATCTTACTAAGGCTGTCCTAGCCAACTACCCAGCTGTCTGGAATAGTTATAAAGAGAAGTAACACGCAACACTGCTGATGAAGACCCACTCAACTTCCAGCTGAGACATACCCAGTTCTGAACTGGAATACAATGAACCTTGTGGTCCTTAACATCCCCTATATACAGCAGTAGATGAATACACATTTCTTGGTATGTTTTTTGCGGTACAGGAGCCTCCTTGCAGGAGGGCCTCACCTGTGCCAGAAGGGCGCCGTACCACTGAGCTCACATTTACAGTCATCCCTCCTAAATTCCCAGGTGCAGCTCAGTCCCATCCACCTCTGAGCGTTTGCAGTGGTGCCTTGCCTACCAGTGTGTGGGTAGTGGCTGCTGAAAGGGTGCGGCAAGACTGTCCTATTTGCTGCAAGTATTTTCTAGGGTTGTTTCTTTTTCATCGTTACATACGTCACATGTTCTACTCTATATTCCTAAATGGAATATCTGAATGTCATTCAGATATCTAAACATGTCACAGGAACTTACAAGTCTCTTACAGTTACAAATAAATACACAGGTAGTTCTGGTGTACCGCACTGTTTAAGTAGGTAAATTAGCTATACTTGCTTCTCCCACTTTTTAAATGATTATTGATCTATTTATAATTTAACATGAGGTAAATGTTATTTGATCTTTCTCCAAACCATTAACCAGCTGTCCCAATATAACAAAAAATCCTGGCTTACATAAACAGCACAGAGGCTGTTCACTTCTGCTTCTGACCTCACTACACTGGCCAGCATATCAAGGATGTTAAATAATAACGGTGACAGCTTCACCATTAAGTACACTACTCAGAGTTCGACCAAGCATTTTAAATGAAGAACAGAATCAGGCAGGGTGGCACATGTCCTCAGGAAGCTGAGGCAAAGGATCACCAGGAATTTGAGGCCAACTGGACTACATAGTGAGACCCTGTCTCAAAAAAACCAACTGGCTGGGCGTGGTGGCACAGACCTTTAATCCCAGCACTTAGGAGGCTGAGGCAAGAGGATTGCTGTGAGTTTGAGGGCAGCCTGGGCCACAAAGTGAGTTGAAGAGCAGCTTGAACTGCATAGCAAAACCCTGCCCCCCCCAAAATGCCACAAGCAGTGAACAAAAAAATGAAGAACATATGTCAAGTTTTATCAAATTCTTCATTGAAATCGTCTATTGAGATTATCCTTTTTTCCTTGTATAGAAATGGTTTATGAGTTACCAAATATTAACCATCTTCCAGTTTAATTACCTTCCTATAATGTAGTTCATTGTGCTTGTACTATTCTGTTGAATTCAATTTTGAATATTTTATTTAGGATTTACATCTGCATTCAGGAGTTAGACTGACCTATAGTTTCCTTTTATGACCTTTGTCAGTGTATCAAGATTTGAATATCAGCATCATTAACTAAACTGAAGCATTTTTGTCATGTTCTAGTTTTTGAAAAAACTTTTTTCAAGGCTGTGCTCTAATAAAGCTTTGACAAAAATAGGCAGCAGCCTGATTTTCCTTCTCATATGGTTTATGGGTCCCTGAGAATAACAGTTCTTTTTATTATGTCATTATTTTGATATCATACATCTATACCATTTCATGCTTATAGCGGTTAATAATTGTTCAATTAGTAATAATCATACCTTGGGATAAATCTCATTGGCTACAATATTGTCACTGCACAAAGCTAGCAGTTAATTAATTTTAACCCACTGTCCTGTACTGGCCTTGTGTCATCAACAGGATGGGTGTTGTTATATCCATTTCACTAGTGAAGAAAGAAATAGGCCAATGAACCTGAGGGTCCCCAGGTCAGACAAGTTCTCTGAAGTTATGAAAGTCATCCAGAAAACCATCTGTGCTAGTAACACACTTCTAATAACTTTTTCGGTTTTCTTCTGACTAGTGGTACATCCAAGTTTTCTTCTTCAAGTCAGTTTTGATCATTTTCAGAAACTTTTTGGTTCAAATTTCTCAATACAACACCCTAAGATATTACAGCACAAAGAATAAAACATACGCTCAGTCATGCTTGTAGCAATGCAATTCATTAATTTCTAAGCTCTGGTGATAGCCTTGCTGCCCATCTATAGACAAATGGGTGAAGAAAATGTGGTCTGTATATCATGCAATATTATTGGCCATAAAGAAGGAAGCTGTCTTGAGATCACAATGTTAAATAGGTCTAAGAAACAAATATCAAATAGTTTCTCTCATATGAGAAAACAAAAGAATGAAAACATTCCCCCATAGCAAGCACAAGGTCCTGAGTTTGATTCCCTGTACCCCCTCCAAAGAAACCCTTCCCCATAGCTTGGTGTGGAGGTCACCTATGATGCCAGCACTCGGGAGGCTGAGGCAGGAGGACTGCTGCAAGTTTGAGGCCAGCCTGGGCTACACAGTGAGCTCAAGGCCAGCCTGGGCTACACAGGGAGACCCTGTCTCAAAAACCAAAAATAAAAACAAAAGCCCTTAGGTTCCTAATTTTGCTGTTTGCATTTAAAGAATAGTTCTTATATTTCAATTCTACTCTAAAAATTTTCTGTATTAATATTTTATCTTTAGGGTTTCTTCTCTTTCCCTCCCTAGAGTTGTCTCCCTGACTCATTGAGATGAGTATTTATTTTCCTTCTTTAGTGATAATAGTTCTTTTTTTTTTTTTGTCTTTTTGAGACAGGGTCTCGCTATGCAGTTCAGGCTGGCCTTGAGCTCACTTTGTAACCCAGGCTGGTCTCGAATTCACAGCGATCCTCCTGCCTCTGCCTCCCAAGTGCTGGGATTACAGGTGTGCGCCACTGCACCCAGCTAGTGATAACAGTTCTTAAAGATACAGATTTACACTTAGTTATGACTTGGCTACTTTGAAAGGTGTTTTACACTGTTTTTACACTGATAACACCTGGTGTCTTCAGTGCAGCACTGAATTCCACTAAGCTTAGAACTCACACTAAAATACCCAAGTCTAGTAGACAATAAGAGTATCTTCAAGTACTTCAAAACCAACATGTACATTGTTCTGCTCAAGCTGTAGGTATTCTTACACCTTAGAACCCCAGATAGCAAAAATTGGGTTTTTTAGATTCTTCTCTCTTCCCAGTCTTCATACCAAAGCAGCCACATATTTAGTCATTTTAGCCCTTTAATTTTATGTCTTTTCTATCTCTATAAATACTATCTCTTTTTTTCAAGCCTTAAATCACTTTCCTCACCTGAGGAATTCAGAACCTTGCACTTTAACAACTGAATTAGTGATTCAATGAAGTTTAAAAGATATGAAAACCTTTTAAAGAAAAAAATAGCATCAATTTCTTCTCAAAAAAAAAAAACAAAAAAAAACAAATGAAAAAGGCTTAGGAAGTCAGGCAAAAATACACCCCCAAGAAAACCACTTACCTTTTGACAGTCTTAGTTTTAAGTCCCATTGTGTAGTCTTCATTTAGACACATAGTATACTCCGAGATACCAAAGTGTTCTAATTTAGGAGTTATACACTCAAAATCATCCATCTTCAGAGCACATTTTGGAGTTTTCGGTATTGTAACTACTGGCTGTGGGGTAGGTGGTGTGTGCACTGTGGGCTCGTCCTTGTGGTTGCTTACAGCTTGCAGAGCATACGGTAGAATCTGAGGTATCACGTACCGCTCCAGTCCAAAATCTGCAAGTTGCGGACTCCGCAGAGGCTCCTCAGAAGCAGAACTGCCTGGGATGGGCAGGTCAGACATATCATCCGTCACACCAGACTCTGGAACAGTGTCACAGCTGGCCATCTCCAGGGTAGAGCCAGCAATTTCCTGTTCACAAACTAGGACAAAAATCGAAGAGGTAATATTTTGGTTAAACTTCAAAACAGACAAATCTCATTTATTGAAACAAGATTGCTCCATCTGAAGTTTACCAATCAGCAAAAATCCTGATTCTTTATAAAAATTTTATTTCAATTATCCCTTCAGTATGTTTCTGACATGCATCTCGTCTACTTGTATTCTGTCATTTTTTTTTGTTTCTTTAAATGTAGAGGACTTACTACATTGCCCAGGCTGGCCTTCAATTCCTAGACTCAAGTAATCCTTCTTTCTCAGCTTTCCGAGTAACTGGGACTACAGGTGTACCACAGTAACCCAGCTCTTGTATTTCATTTTGATTATATGTTAGAGAAGGAGAGCAAACTAAAGTGTTAAAAAATGAACAGTCAGGCAGACATGGTGGCATGTACCTGTAATCCCAGCATTCAGGAGGCTGAGGCAAGAAGACTGCTCTGAGTTCGAGCCTCCCATCTCCCGACCCTGCGTGGCTCGCCGGCGGCTGTGGCCAGAAATTGGCTTTTTGGTGGCTGCGGAGCGGGGCAGACTCGGAACCCGCGCTCCTCGGGTAGACTGCGCTAATCCGGGTTGTGGACCAGGGTCCCGCTCAGGTCCCCGTCCCCACAGCCAGCGCCCTCCTCGGCCTGAGCAAGGGCACTGTGGCGGCTGCGGTCAGAGCGCGAGGAGGCGGAGAAGCACCAGGGAGCGGCGGATCACGGGCGGGACGCGAGATATTGGCACTTTGGAGCTCTCCTGCCTGCGCGGATTCCGGAACCGGTGAGCCGATTGCTCTGCTCGCCGCAACCGGATCTCTAAGTCAGGGAGAAGCTCGACCCAGGGAGAAGAAGACTGCTCTGAGTTCGAGGCCAGCCTGCACTACAAAACGAGATGCTGTCTCAAAAAAAACCCCCCAAGAATATAAAAAGAAATATCAGTATCTGCAAGGTCCAGTTTTTCTACTTCCTCAATGTGATTTACCAGTCTTAATATTTTTAGAAAATATTCTATCACTAATTCGGCAAAACTAATGAAGTATGGAATCAACTCTTCTAGACTTAACAGAAAGTATAATCATAGCACTTTAGATATTTAACTTCTAGATGGCTAAGACAAAAATGAGAAACTACTATCTGATGTCAGTATGGAACACTCAAATCAAAAATCTAATTGAGAAAATAACAGAGTGGAGGTTGGGTGCGGTGGTGCACACTTGTAATCCCAGCACTCAAGGAGGCTGTGGCAGGAAGGTTGTTGAGAGTTCGAGGCCTGCCTGGGGTACAAAGTGAGCTCAAGGCCGGCCTGAACTGCATAGCGAGACCTCGTCTCAAAAAGACCAAAAAAAAAAAGAGAGTGAGAGAAAATAACAGAGCAACTGAAAGAACATGTACTTTTTCAGCCATGAATTAGTTTCACGCTGATTTCATGGCTTGCGGCCCTAGGAGAGCTCCCAATTTAGTGATTGCCGATTCGGTGCTGTGCTTGTAGCTCGGGAACACTGTACGAGCAGCCAAATACCTGCTGTTTTATCACAGGGCTGCAAGACTGTCAGTCATCAGATTTCTGCTACTGTTTTTGGAGGTGCTGGGGATTTAGCACAGGGCCTCACACATACTGTACAAGCACTCTGCCACTGAGCTGCACCTCCAGCTCCACCGATAAGATGGACGTGACAACAGCACTTTCACTACCCAATAGAGAGATACCATTGTACACACTTGAGGAGCGAAGGAAAAGCAATTCAGAGAAATGACGCCAGGTCACACACGTTCTCACTGATAGAACCAGTGTCTGAATCAATGCCTCTTTCACAACAAACACAAGACTTGCTGAATTTAGTTAGTGTCTTCTTTACCTACAAGGATCAATTTTCATAATAAACCGAAGGCACTGACATCAGCCACTCAGAGGTATGGGCTGAACAGCGCAGCAACAGGTAACACCAGGTGATGGGCAGGCCGGGTGCGCCCGAGTCAGTTTCCTCTCCTTTAGCCTTTACAGGCCGCTCTGAAGTAGGTACACTGCGCGTCCTCATGTTACCAACGGAAAACTGTGGCACTCAGGTAAGCAACTTGCCAAAGATAACACTGCACATAAGTAGAGAAGCAGACTCGAACCCATGCGATTTGGGCTCCTAACTCTGAACCACCTTGTTATATTGCCCTTCAATAAAATTTTACAACTAGAAAAACTTAGTCAACTTATACAGCCAAAATCCCTCATTCTGTCAAGGAGGAACCTGAGAACAAGAAAAATAAAATAGCACTTTACATTTTCTTAGCGTCACTTTCTTCCAAGGGGCAGAGCTGAGAGAAAGTGCCTGTCCTGAGTCACGTGGATATATTGTACTTCTTCATTTATGTAGCCCCAAGAACTCCTTGGAGCATCACTTTGTGCGTCCAGCGAGCCCAGAGGAAGGGCCAGCACAGGCTGTGTTCCCTCCTCCGTGGCCGCACTGACTCCTGAGGAAACCAGAGCCGTGCACTCTGAGACGCCCCGCCCCCTGGCGTCCTGGGCTTCCCTCTTCAACTCCAACCCTGATGTTACAAAACAAAAGTCAAACCTGAATTATCCTTGGCACGTGGACTGTATCCATATATCTGGAAAAACTCTCTTATTTTTATAATATCCGATTTATTTTTTTCCATCAGTATTTTTGTTGCCTTAATAAAACCAATGCTTTCTTGACTTTCCAATCTTGCTTTATCAAGAAGAATATTAACATCATCCTTTTATGAAAAAAGAAAATACATTATAATTTCTCTAATCTCTTTTTTTTATGGTGCTAGGCATCAAACTGACAGCCTGCCACATGCAAGGCAAGCACTCTGCACCCGCCCATCCTTTCCCTCACTTCTGACTAAATTTACTTGGACTAGAACTGTAGGACTGATACCTTCAGAGCCCGGACTTCCGAATGAAGGTCATGTAAAATCTTCATTGGATAAGCTTCAAAGTCTTCAATACACACGTTGAAAGGGAAAAAATCCAATAAACATAAGAAGTAGAAAGGAGAAAGAAAACTTAGTGTAGTTTTATAGACATCTTTATAATTTATTTATTCAATTACTAAAAAAAGTTTAAGGATATCTTTAAAACTTGTATTAAACTATAACAATAGAAGTACACAAATCAGTATACAGCTTGATGAACTTTACAAAGTAAACATACAGAATAGGAAGAAAAAAAAGTGAACGTATCTGCATAACCAACCCTCAGCTCTAGAAATTAGTGAAGGATAAAAGGGAGGGAGGGAGAGAAGATTACTAGGAATTTGAGACCAGCCTGAACAATATGAGACTCTATCTCTAGAAGAAAACCAAAAACTACAGTTTTTTTTTTTTTTTTGGTCTTTTTTTTTGAGACAGGGTCTCACTATGCAGTTGGGTGGTCTTGAACTCACTTTGCAGCCCAGGCTGGTCTTGAGCTTGCCAACGATCCTCCTGCTTCAGCCTCCTGACTGCTGGAATTACAGGCATGTGCTACCATGCCCAGCAAAACTATAGAGTTTTAAAAATGTCCTCTTTTATCTTACTTTTCTTCCCAAAGATAATCATTCTGATTTCTAAAACCATTAAATAGTTTTATCTGTTCATAAATTTCATTTAATGAACTCATATATTACATACATTTTTGTGACTGGCCTCTTTCACTCAACATTCTTGTAATACTCCTCCACAGTTCAACTATCCATGCTCATTGCTGTGTAGTATTCTACTGCAGATCAAATGTTTTATTGTTGATGAACTTTGGGTTGTCTAGTTTGGAACTGTTACATCCTTGCTTTTTATTTTCTACAACATGTCTTTAGTGAGAATATATTCACATTTTTGTACGTAGACCTAGCAAAACCACTAGGTTCTCCATAATACATATGTTCAATTTTTCTGTTTGTTGGAGACAGGATTTCAATACGTAATTCAGGCTGGCCTTGAACTTACTATATAGCCCAGATTAACTTTAAATTCATGTGCTCCTTCTGCCTTAGCCTCCTGAGTGCTGGCATTATACTCAATTTTAGTAGATGCTGCCAAATAGTTTTTCAACCTAGTTGCTACAATTTATACTCCCACCAACAGTGCATACAAATTCTCTTTATCACACATTTTTACAAGTACTTAGTAGTTCCCCCTTTCTCATTTGTTATACTGGATATATCCAAGTTGGGATTTAATTATCTTTTCCCTCATGACTAACAAAGTTAAAACTTTCATGTATTTAATGGTTAGCTGAAGATTATGAGGCATCAATTTAAGACTTGCATTTTTCATGTTATTTCACTGCCCTATTCTTACCGATTTGCTGGTACCTGAAACAATTTCTTTACTCAGAAAATAATTTTAATGCTTTGTACTGAAGCTAGGAGCATCTTGCACTGTGACGTACATGTTTACCCAAGAACAAATGTTAAAAATAGAGTAACATGAGCAGCCATCATTACAAAGGTGAGTAAACTGGATCAATTGGTTTTTTTTTTTTTTTTTTTTTTTTTTGGCAGTACTGGGGATTGAACTCAAAGGTGAGTAAACTGTACATTATTTTTCTTCTTGGATCTTTTTTGTTGCATGGAACATTGCAATCACATGCCAGTATAAATTTACTGATCTAAAGAATATACTTTGAACTATGAAGGATGGCAACTCCCTGTAAGAGGAGAGTTAACACGTAAACCTGTACTTAACATGCAAAGTATTGTGGGTAGTTTGTTTCCCAGCTGCCATGAATGAGAAGGACAAAGACTAGCATTCAAAGACCTTAGAAACTTGTAAGGAATAATTTTTTAAAATTTTAGTAATTATTTATCACTTCCTTATTGAAATATTGTTGACTAGCAAAAGATAAATTCTGAAGTGGAGCTATGTTTGTTATGTATTAAGCCAGTTATTTTTACAAATCTGCCAGGTAACTGCTTGTTTACATCGTTGAGATCCTGGGACCTGCCCATCAATGCTATAATTCAAGATGGAAGTTAAACATGTCTACTTCACTTGAGTCACCACAGTAATAAGACAGTTAGAAAGCTTATGTTTTCTTACAAAGGACATGTTTGGCATTTTCTTTTTAAATTTTTTAAAATATTTTTCAATTTTCAATATTTATTGTCAACTTAATATTTTCAACATTAACTGTTTACAAAATCTAAAACATAGAAACAAATACATCCTATATGAATTAAAATGAAAATACAAATAAAATTCTACAAAAAATTATCTTTACTTCAATTATGACATCTAAGGCAGTCTTCACATGTGGAAACAGCATGTTACTTACACAAATATCACTTACAGTGATAGCATGTGTGTTTTGTTTCCCTGTCTTTTTTTGTAAGACATACTTGACATCTTGCCGGTCTCCTATTTTCTTAGGAGGTTCTTGTGACATTTCACCTGTCTATTTATCAGTCTGCTCCAGAATTCTTTTGTAGAATTCTTCAGGCAGGTACTGTTCTCCCTCTGTTGTAGTTGATCTTTTATTAATTCCAGTCCCAATCCTCTAAGAAAACTTCTCTGTGATAGTTTGAGTTTGTTATTTTCTTTGTAAACTATGAAACTTATTGTGTCTGACATGTTTAGGAGCCAGTAAAACACAACCACTGACCAATGTTCTGTGTTTCAAGTGATATCACCAGCCACTACAGCCCACTGTATCCACTTCTCTGTTCCACTGGAATCAGTGACCTTTAAAGATGTGACTGTGGATTTCACCCTGGAGGAGTGGGCTTTGTTGAATCCTCAAAAGAAGCTCTACAGAAATGTAATATGGGAAATCCTCAGGAACTTGGTCATCATTGGACACAACAGGGTAGACCCCAAACATTAAAGATGTGTACAGAAATCTCTGAAGAGGGGCTGGGGATATAGCTCAGTGGAATAAGCGCTTGCCTAGCAAGCGCAGGATCCTGAGTTCGATCCCCAGTACCGCCAAAAAAAACACAAAAAAACAAACAAACAAACAAACAGAAATCTCTGAAGAAACCTGAGTATAACGAAGTTGGCTGTGTGTCTCAGTAACCGCACTGGTGGAATATCGGAAGTGATCTTTGTTCACTCATTTGGCAGATGGACAGCAAAGTGTATGCACATGTGTCAAAGCAGCCACAGAATTAGCCCAATTCTGTACAATATCACACGAAAATCTGCTTGTACAGCTTTGGGAGGAGGCTGAAAGTGAGTCATCAGGTGACTGAACTATCATTGTGTTGAGCTACCAAAGCGAGTACAAGAGCAGCCTGAACGGCACGGAGCAGGTGAGCCACAGAGACAGGCAAGATGTGGTAGAGAAGTACTGAAGACTTGGATTCAGATGACGAAGAAAACAGATGTTTGACTAGTCCAAAGGCTACAAAGTGGTCACACATACCTGAACAATCCCATGTTAGAACTAGGTTGGAAAATGTTATTAGGCTTCTGCTAGGCAGGAAATCGATCAGAATGCCAACACTACAATTCAATGTTGGAAACCGTTTGTAATGGGTAATATGCTTTTTGTTGTTGCTGTTTGGTACCAGCAATCAAACTCAAGACCTTGCACTTGCCAGGCAGGCGTTTGTGCCACTGAGCTATACCCTGGCTATAATGGGTAGTATGCTACAAGATGTTATGAAATACACTAATAATGAAATACAAGTCAAACATTCTATATGCACCAATAGTAATGCTAAAAATGTATTCGTCATGACACCTCACTGGCAGATTTGTAAAAATAACTGGCTTAATACATAACTAAAGCCTTCATAGGTCTGTTAAATATAGTCAGATTACATCATTCTAATCATCAGAATCTAAAGCATTTATGGAGAAGTGATGGATATAGTATTGAGATTTTTAGAACAAAAGTGCCTAGTTGTAAAACCCATCTACTTTTTTGTTTTGTTTTTTGAAACCAGGTCTTGCTATATAGTTCAGGCTGGCATTGAACTCACTACATAGCCTATGCTGGCCTCAAGCTCAAGGCAGTCCTTCTGCCTCGGCCTCCTAAGAACTGCAATCACAGGCATGTGCCACCATGCCCGACAACTCATTTACTTTTATGGAGATTATTTTAAGCAGTTTCTGTTGAAGTGTCACCCATTATGACCAGATTATAAGAGATCTTTGCTTACCTACCTGAAATCTGTGGTAACTGTTCACCAACAGAATTCTAAACACTCAGTGCAAGCTTGACTCCACCCAACCCCCACCTGAAATGACCAAGCACACAATACAATAGTGGACCGTGATGGGATTAGCAATGTGCTGTTTTCTGGGTGATAAAGTAGGAGAACAAATAGAAGTCAGAAGAGGAATACCACATGGTTTAATAGGAACTGACTCTTAATACAGTGGTGACTGTTTTAACTTTCACTTTTCCACTACAAAGCGAGTCCAGGTTGCTTCACCAAGTGCCTGCAGTCCGGAGGGAAGTGTGGACATCAGCCCATTGGTGGGCAGCAGTTATAAAGCACCTCGAGAGGCGAACATAGTAACATACAATTCTGTTTGTGTTCCCCTGAAATCACCAAACCACACGAGGTTAAAAATACTTCTCTTCCCTCATGTATTTAAAATAGCAAAAATGATTTTAACTTGATGGCCTGGTGTAGAGTAGTCCCAATGCTGAGAATGGCAGACAGGTGACATTTTAAACAAAGTTTTCAATTTCTGAAACCTACCCAGTGTGCAAGAACAAATTTACTACTCCAGAAGAGAAAACCAATTTTGTCAATACAATGTCAACACAATGTCAGCCACGATGTCCAGGGTCCAATCTAAGCTTGCAAGACGGGCAAAGGGACAGGAAAAGATCCGCAGGAAGAAAGAAAAATGTCCATGGAGAGTGAGTGTTGGGCCCAGTACAGACTCATCGGCAGGTGACAGGGATCTGTCTGAGTTATGGAAGGAAAAGCAGCACCTCGTGTTTGGAGAGATGATGGTGGAGACCCTGACAAATAACACAGGGAAACCTCTGGAAGCAAAAATTACAACACTTTAAGTGAAAAATTCAAAGAACTCAAGTAGCAGAAAGGAGGGGCAGGAAGTAAAAGATTGAGTCTTGAGGGAAACCAGATAGGAAGATCAAGGCCTAAGTGGCCCTTTCTGTGAGCACTTGGAAGAAAGACGGCATGAGTGTGTGCTGATGCGCTGCAGGGGAAATTAATACAGCTGAGATCCTGCTGTTTACTTGAAGATAGAGTCTACAATAGTACATAATACTGACAGCTTGGCCTTCAAAAGAAAACTGGACGAACCGAGTAGAAAATTAGATAAAGCCAAAATCACAATCCGGGCCAAGGTAAGAAATTACCTCAAAATGGCAAACACAATAAAAAGCATGGGAGGAGCCTCATGTAATAAAGACAGATGGAGAAACTGGGATGTCCAAGTAGAAGTTCTAGAAAGACAGGACCGAGAAAATAGCATGAACCAGTGAAAGACATGGAAGAGCGAAGAAACTTTAAGGACCTGAAGAATAAAAAGAAGGCTGTAAAACAAGAAAGACCGCCAAGGGATGAACAAGCCATCCTGACACTGGCTGTGAACTTCTCATCAGCAACACTGGAAGCCAAACAATGGGGTCGTATCTTTAGCATTTTGTGAAAAAATGGTTTTGACCCTAACTTTCTATGCAAGATTGAATTAGCATTTAAATGCGATGGTGAATACAGGTTAAGGGAAACCCACACACAGAGGGAGAAGAGGCCTTGGTGCTGTGTGAGGAACTTGCCAGCAGTTATTTGCTTAGGAAGAAGGAAAAAGTGGGGCCTCCGCAGCAGGTACACAACACAGAGGAAGAGGAGGAAACAGCTGCTTCCAGAGATCAAGGAATGAGATGCCTCGTACAGCCTGGCATTGGACCTCTCTGTCAAAATCACTACAGACAAGTTCTGAATCGAAATTATGTGGAAAAAAATTTATCAGAACTGTAATGAAACCTTTCAGCAAACCAGGAGCAGCAAAGAACTTCCTCAGCCTGAAAAATGATCTACAGGTAAACATCACACTAAATAATAAAACGTTGTAATCTCTCCCTCAAACGTAGGGAACAAGGCGAGGACGCCTGCTCCTAGCACCCCTATTCAACAGTATTGGCTGGAAGGTCTGGGGTGTGGAACAAGCAAAAAATACAGGCGGCAGAGGGGAAAAAAGAATCATACGCCATAAATATGCACACTTATTGTGAGCACTCTTAAAAAGAAAAACAAAACATAAAAAGGTGGCATTTAGTGTGACGTGGTGGCGCGTCAACACGTCCCCCACTCTGGGACGCTGAAGCAGGAGGATCTCAAGTTCGAGCCCAGCCTGGGCAATTTAGCTACTCAGGAAGACCCTGCCTCAAAATTTAAAGGGGGGGGTGCGGAGGC
Source organism: Dinomys branickii (assembly GCA_004027595.1). Classification (NCBI taxonomy): domain Eukaryota; kingdom Metazoa; phylum Chordata; class Mammalia; order Rodentia; family Dinomyidae; genus Dinomys; species Dinomys branickii. The sequence continues at coordinate 7,465 of PVLD010005092.1, read as the reverse complement.
TGGGGATGTACCTCACCGTAAAAGCCCACGCTTCAATCCTCAGCACCTTAAAAAAAAAAAAAAAAAAAGCGGCGCCTGCAGCGCGGCAGCTGTGTGAAAGGCAAAAGCCAGGGGCAGCAGCGCTCGCCGGTCTCGCGTCACCTCGTCCGTCGGCCGCCGCCGAACGGGCCCCCTCACACTGGACCCCACTCACCGCTGTCCTCTCCGTCCAGCGCTCGCTGCAGCCGGGCCGTCTCGCAGTCTAGCGTGCCGGCCAGGAGCCGCACCTTCCCGCAGAAGGCCCGGATCGGGTCCATGGCCAAAGGAACGGAAACAGCAACAGCCCCGGGACTTCTAACAACCCCGCCACTCGTTTGAATCTGTCTGCGCCGGAAACGTCTGCGTCCGCGTCTGCGCAGGCGTACAGGGCCTCCCTCGCAGTCGCCGAAGTCTCGCGCGAAGGCGGCAGGAGGCCGCGCGACTTGCGCGAATCCGCCATTGAGGCCGCCTGCTCCGGAAAGCGTGGCGCGGCGCTGGTGAGTAGCTAAGTGGGTCGGTCTGTGCCCTGGAGGGCGCTGGCGGGTTCCCCACCTCCGGCGGCCGGTGTGGGCGCGGGGACGGGCGTCGCGTGGAGAGAGTGGGCCCGCACGCCGCAGCTCGGCCCCGCGCACTCTCCCCGGCAGGAACCATGCTCCTCACGGCCGTGCTCCGCCGCGGTCGCATCCCGGGCCGGCAGTGGATCGGGAAGAATCGGCGGCCGCGGTTCGTGTCGGAGCAGGCGAAGCAGAACATGATCCGCCGCCTGGAGGTGGAGGCGGAGAACCAGTACTGGCTGAGCATGCCCTACCTGAGCGCCGAACAGGAGCGCGGCCACGCCGCCGAGCGCAGGGCCCGGGCCTTCGAGGCCCTCAAGGCGGCCCGCGCGTCCAAGTTCCCCCCGCACAGGTTCGCCGCGGACCAGCTCCATCACCTCAACGTCACCCGGAAGTGGTCCTGAACGCGAACCTCGCCCCGCGCTTGGAGAGACACCTGGCCGCGAACTGAAACTCTGAGATTTCTATGAAGTTGTGAACCTTTGGACGAGTGTGTCACGGAAATGAGCAAACCTGAACGCGGGACCTGGGTGTAGAGCGTCCGGGGCAGTGACTATAAGCAGGGGCCTGTTGGGCCTCTTATTTCTGCAGCTTGTAGACATCGGAGGTCTCCTGGAGTCATAAATGATACAGAAGGTATCTTGAATGAAGGTTGCAGTAAGACTGTGATTCTGGGTCTTTGCTTAAGTGTGAGGTCCTGGATGGGAGCGTCATCAGGCAGTAGTGTTTTGCAAAAATAATTGCCTAAACTGCAGTAGAAATAAAGCTTTTCCAGTTAAACATACTACTAAAAACAGCATTTCCTTCTGCACTCTTCACCACCAAAGTGGACATTTAAGTGAAATAAAAAGTTATTTGTTAAAATTGTTAACATAAAAGTACATTTCTCTCTGTGTGTGTGATTTAGCATATTGTAATATTCACAAGTGGAGTATGTTTGGTGTTTTGTTTTGTTGAGAGAAGTAGTGGCCCACACCTGAAGTCCCAGCATTAAAGGCCGAAGCAGGAATACGGCGAATTCAACACCACCCTGGGCTACATAGCAAGACCTTGTCTCAAAAAAACAGTAAAAAAAAAACAAAAAACAAACTTTTTCCAGATGTAACAGATAGCCAGGTGCTATGTGTTACCAACTACAGACCCTGTATAGTTGGAACTATTTTATATATGAGAAAATACTTAAGTGACTTGACCGAAGCAGAAGTGTTTTTAATTGTTAAACATACATTTAAAAGGAAATTGTTTTTGAGACAAGGTGTTACCATGTAGTCCAGGCCGGCTTGGAGTTTGCGGTCTGCCCATGGTGGCTCTGAACCTGCGGGATCTTCCTGTTTTAGCTTCCCTCATAATGGGACCACAACTACGCACTTTTTTTAAGTCTCTGTATATACATAGATTTTCAACAGGTCTTGAGATTATACATAAATAGAATTTAGAGCCAAAAGTCCTGACAGTTAAATGTCCTGATGTCAGATGGCTTTCCAGAAAATACAGACTTTAGGACTGGTATATGAGTGCACGTCTCACTTTCCAGCACTGAATTAACCAGAAATCCCAGTTACTGCTACTTAGCAATTTCCCAGTTCAATATCTGCAGTTAGTTTTTATGGGCTGTGGTGGAGATGCTGATTTTTTTTTTTAAGGAAAATAAAAACTAAAAACTATACAAAATTTCAAAACGATAGGATAGCGAGACCCTGTCTCCAAAAGAAAAAGATGATAGGAAATTAACAGTGGTTGGCACTGATTTTTTTTTTTTATTGTTCATTGGCCATAACACAGTGCTTAGGCATTTTGAAGTTGAATGTTTAAATACACTGAACTATTAATATTCCGTACTGTTACATAAATACTCAAATGCTTTTCCCTTCTTGTAGAAGTGTATGGTGTGTAGGGACAGTCTAATATCCTGAACTCATATTTTGATGCCTGAATAGCATGACAGCTCAGACAGTTTACCACAACTCGCACTTCTGTTTGTTCTTATCCATGTATGGGTCAGAAACCTTTGACTTTGAAGTGTGAGAAATGATCATGGTTAACTTGAATCTCAAAAGACATTGAGAAACAACAAAGTCTTGCTTCTGAAGAGATGCAGGACAACTCAGTAAGCTTTTTTTTTTTCTTGAGACAGGGTAGCACCTTGTGTTCCCGGCTGACCTCCTGCTCACAGCAGTCCTCCTGCCTCTGCCTCCCTAGTGCTGGGCTTATAGGCATGTGCCACCACTTCTGGCCCTGTAGGCATTTCACAATTTTAAAACCAATCTTCTGATATAGATATCCCCAGTGTACAGATGTGAAACTGAAGCTCCAAGTCCACACAGCTAAGAAACAGCAAAGGGACAATTCAGGACTAGGTTTACCTAAGACTTTTAATATAGACAGACGCTAGGTACTAAGGTAGTGCTTTTGAAGCATTTGACTTCTTGAAAAATGGTTATCATAGTCATCTTGGAGTTAGTAATATTTTTTATCATCAAGCAAAGGCTCATTGCTACTCAGCTTTTCATAATCACGCACATAATAAAGTACAGTCTCAGACTTAGAATGGTGTTATGGTTGATACATTGTGTCAACTTGGGGAGTCCAGAGGTTTGGCTGAGTGACTCAGCAGGAAGCCAGGGTGCTTGCTTTGTACACATCCTGAGCCTGTGGAAGAGGAGGGCATGGAGATTATGTGAGTGCTACCTAGGCCCCTGGGTGGGGGTAGGCTGTTTATAATGTAAGGGAGGTAGAAAGAGGCTGCTTGCCTGCCATTCCTGCCTTTTGCTCTTGTGGTTTTGCTGTGTTCTGCCGTCATGAACGTTTGCCCTCTGCCATGTGCCACTCTGCCTCTGAGCTAGCCAAGTATGGATTGAAACCTCCACAAACTGTAAGCTAAATAAACCTTTCCTTCCTTCATTTTGGGCGTTGGGTATTTTGTCTCAGCAACAAGAAAAAAGTAACCAAGACAAATGGTTTGACTTAGCAGTTTACCTTTTATGATGATGCAAAACCTATGCACAGTAGAAACTACTGGTTTTGAATTTTGAGCTTTTTCTGGGCTAGTGATGGGTAGTACAATCTTTCCATGATGCTGGGCTGTGGCAATACACTGCAACTCAGTCATTAGGTAGCTGGGGAGACCAACACTACCAGGTGCTAACATGATACCTGGTAGTTGGTGATTTAGACGTTTTTGGGTTACATTTGAACCTTATGATGGGTTTACTGGGACCTGACCCCATGGTAAGCCAGGGAGCATGTGTATGTTTGTGCTAAACTGTGCATTGTCCATAGGTCCTGCTTTATGTCTGAAAAATAGCTTTTGGGGCACCATTTCATCCAGTTGAATCAGGGAAAAGGCCATTTCTCAACCTTGCCTAAGCAGGGAGGAAAGTTGTCAGCAAATTTTAGAAGAGGCAGTCCATCAGCAAATTCCTAGTTTACCAAGTAGGTGGTGGAATTAGGTGAAGAACAGCCTTGTGATTGTTGAGGAAATTGCTAGTATTTGAGTATTGCTGCAGTGTAGGGTTCTTGTGGGTGCAGAAGTGCTAAAAGAGGCAGAAAAAGTAGGGACAACACGTGAAAGATCTTGCATGAGACAGATTTGGCTTCTTTCACGTAAGTTCCAAGGAACTACTGGAAATGCAGAGTGAGATAATGGAAACTATGATGGAACGTGGCTTGGTGGCTCCTGCAGTAATCCAGCTGGAGACTGAATTTGTGGTTGGAGTGGAAAGGGATTAAGGGGTAGGATGAACAGAAATGGGTGAACAGTCAGATGACTCCCTAATTTTCTGGCGCAGGTGGAGGGTGCGTTGTGATTTAGTTAGTAGAATGCAGTTAGCCTCCGTGACTTTGGCTTTCTCTTCAGTGTATTCATTTGGAAATCCCCCTGGATGACCTCTACCATTGGCTTTTCCTTCGTTTGAAACCAACACAATTGTCAAAGAGTGCCAGAGAAACATACGGTTGTTGCTGTTTAAATCTACGACCACATACCTCGAGCCAGAACTTGGTACTGCCCAGTAACCAGCATGTGTGCTTGCGAAGGCTGTGTCGTAGTCACTTTTCTCGCTGCTGGGGTCAGATACTCACAACTTAGAGGAGGAGAGGGTTATTTTGGGTCCTGGTCCCCGTCCAGCTGGCTTCAAGGCAGAAATGGCACAGGAGAAGAGTCTGGCGAAGGAAAGTGCTTGTGCCATGGTGGCCAGGAAATGGGAGGTGCCAGGAAGGAGACACTGTTCTAGACCAGACCGCGGGAGCCAGGCCCACCTGCCAATAGCAAGGCAACTGTGAGCTTCCCAGTGATGCGTACAGTGCGTCCCTGAGCCAGTCACCTTCTGGATACAGCAGACTTGGAGGACACCACAGATTTAAACCTTAACAGTGCTGTGCCAACACAGTACAGTCTAGGTAGTTTAAAACAACAGAAATGTATATCCTCGCAGTTCTGGAGTTGTAGAAATACAAGATGGAGGTGTGGACAGGGCCGGTTTTCTCTCAGGGCAATAGAAAGACGGCCACAGCCGCTCCGGCTTCCAGACGGCTGCCTGCTTGTCTGTGCTCGGTCGCTCCTCTGTACCTGTGCGTGTCTAGTGCGAGGGTGGCGAGCCTGTGCCATGGGCTCTTTGTATCACTGACAGCTTGGAAAGGTTCGCCAGCACCGTACCAGTGTCGGTTTGTTCCCAGGTTTCCTCCTCTGACGTGGACCAGGGCCTACTCTAACCCTAACCCTAACCCTGTCCTAACCATGCATTTAATTACTGCCTTTAAAGATCTTTAATTTGGTTAGATTCTAGGATACTGGGCTTTAGAAACAATATACAAATTTTGGAAGATACTCAGCCACACTACCACACTTCTCTGGTATGATTTTCTATTTCAGGAGAAAACTTCTTTTCCCCTTGAAATGTCTTCCACCTGCAGCTCAGCTGGTCACTGTTCCCTGCAGAAGCTGACATCATCAATGTGTGTCAAGTTTGCTGGATGTGTCATCTCTCCCCTGTCAAGGTCATGGTGCATCCCTCCTTTCCAATGCTATGCCTGGGTTCCAGTTTAAAACGAGCTGGTCATATAAGTTCTTTTTCTTTTCTTTTTTTTTTTTTTTGTTTTTTTGAGAGAGTCTCTCTATGAAGTTGAGGCTGGTCTTGAACTCACTTTGTAGCCCAGGCTGGTCTTGAACTCACGAACTCAACAATCCTCCTGCCTCAGCCTCCTGCTGGGATTACAGGCGTGTGCCACCACTCCTGCCCCTATATTGGCTATTTTAATTTATATATATATACAGACACAAATATTTTTAAATATTAGTGAGCCAAAGTAACAGTATAAAATATGTATTAAGATGAAGTTATCTTTCTTACAAATGGAAAGATGTTTACTTCAGTCTCTTTACCAATATAATTTTTTCAGCATATTAAAAAATAGTGCTGGGCTGAGGATTTAGCTCATGGCACAGTGCTTGCCTGGCAAGTGTGAGGTCCTGAGTACCACCCTCACCAACAAAAAAATGAAATGAAATGAAATAAAATGGTGCTGAAACAAATTGGGTACTCAAAAGCAAAAAATAAACTTTGATCGGAACCTCCTGCTATATACAAAAATTACCTCAAAATGAATAATGGATGAAATGTAAAACCTAAGACTGTAAAGTTAGTAGAAAACAAAGTATTTATGACCTTAACTTAGGCAAAGTTTTATGTATATACCACAAATCATGATTCATGGAACCAAAATTTGAGAAATTACATTGCAACAAAATTAAAAACCACTTTTTGAAAGATACCACCGATAGAATTTTAGAATTAAAGAGAAGTGTTAGCTGGGGAGAAAAATATATAATAATGTTCTCATATCTAGAATATTTCTCAAAATTCATTAATAAAAAGCCCAAATGTCAAAAATTAGAAAAATAACTATTTCATCAAAAATAATATACAGATTGCAAAAATGCACATATACCCATTTCAACGGCATCAGTCATGTGGACTTAATGCAAATTAAAACTACCCTGAGAACGTGTGTCACGGCTTGTGCCTGTAGGACCAGCCACACAGCTGCGGCAGGAGGATCACTTACCCAGGGTATAGGCGAAGATGGCACTCCCACAGGACAGCAGAGGGAAGCCCTGTTTCAAGAGGACAATGGCAGGGATCCCGGATCTTCCCTCTGCTTTGATAATGGGGTGGGCATGTGTGTGCAGTTGGCTTCTGTAGAGTGGTACTGTAGAAATGCACGCCTACCCACCGCTCTGTGCTGAGAATGAACCCACGGCCTTTGCACTGAGCCATATCCCTACATCCTCAAGCTTTTTTACTTTTTTCTTTGAGACAGGATCTCACTAAATTGCTAAATTGCTCAGGGTGGGCTCAAACTCACCATCTTCCTGCTTCAGCCTTCAAGAGTGCTGGGATTAAAGGTGTGAGCCCTCAGTTCTCTCTCTTACTAGGTTGTTGCCTTCTTGGTGCTTTGGTTGAAGACAGAAGTCTTCTCTTGGGGGGTTTTTGCATCTGCTTGTTTTGGTGTGTCTGATACAGGCATGATATAGGGGAAATGTTATAATTCTCAACCTGTTAGATGTCAGATACGCGGTTTGTGTTGTCCAAAAACAAAGAAGGGTTTTAAGGAACAACAAAGGTTAAGAGTAGGAAATACTGAGGGGGGGAGATACAACTCCTGAGAGGAAGGAGGGGCCCCAACTGGGTTGCTGAGAACCCCACTTCTCACGGGAAGTTTTATAGAGCACAACCACGTTGGTACAAGGTGGGTCACAGCTTGATCGGCCAGAAAGATTATAAGTACAGCTACATAAGCAATACTGGTCCACTGGGGAAGCAGGACATGTAGCAAGTGCATATGGAAGGAACACAACTTTTCAGGAAGGGATGAGGACCAGGGTCCGGTCACCC